>JAVJGG010000039.1:5531860-5549354 GCA_035590195.1 Aviceda cuculoides | reverse complement strand
AGGGGGGTTGCATCTGCCATTCCGGGGGGGGGCTCCTGCCTTCCTTGGCAGACACCTGTCTTTCAAACCAAGACACAGGTATATTCAGTTCTGCAACAGTCTACCAGCAGCAATGCTTAGTAGTCTCAGGGTTCAAAAGCAGAATGGCCTAGCAAGCTCAGAGATTCAGGGCTATTTGAAGTAGCTTTTTTTTTTAAACACAGTTTCAGTTTTCTCAAAATAAAGTCTCAAAATCCCTCATTTGCTGAGCTTAAAATAAACAATTAACTACAGCCTTTTTTATTATTATTATGATTTCATTACCTCTTGCAATATGTATATTTCTGTTCCAGCCACTTTCAGGAATCTTTTAGCATTTCAGAATTCATATTTTGCACCGAAATGATAGGCAAGTCTGACCTTGCCTAACAGATATCTTTAGAAGAACCATAAAAGATCTCTAAGTAGTCATTAATCACAACTGCATACTCTCAGAGAAAATTGTCCTATTTAGAGACTCACATCTTGCAACCACTTGAACACAGGCAATTCCGCTCATGGGAATAAACCCGCATGACGAAGGGTGGTATTTACGACAGCGATGTTATTGTGTGTTCACAGGTTCACTGAATATTCACCTGTTCAGGACTTGAATATAACTCTGGCTGTGCCCCAGCATCCCAGTTTGAAACTAAGCAGTCCACAGACTGTACTGAGCCATTTCATGGACATTCACCACATCTGAAGCATTGGACTTACATTTCTGAATAAAGCAAGCTATAACAGGTTTGAGTACCTCTATATAATAATGTCATGCCCATATGCAGGGTGTAGGTCACTGGGTCCATAGTGAGTATGAATGCAATGTACAGTTGCTCTGCACTTCCATGCAGTGTGCCCAGGGACATACAAGTATTGTACAAATTCCGCCATGGAAAGATAATAGGATATTAAATGTGTATTCAGAAGCTTATGTTTGTGGAGAGTTAAAGATCACTATATGTTCTGCTGGTTTTTGTAGGGAAGGGACAGACAGTGAAAATTCAATCAATGGATTGGAAACCTCTGTCTATGTTCTTTTTCAAGTAGCAGAAAAAGAGTTGACCAATGTACTGTATCTCTGACACCTCTCTCTTAACAAGTATTTGACCAACGAGAGAAGGAAGTCTGTGGATGAAAAGTGGATGAAAACTAGTCACATTTTTAGTAGGATCAGGGTCCATATGGCTCAACGAGCCAACCTGACTCAACATGTAACCTCACAATTGCTCATGTAGGCAGCTAGAACACATAGCTAGAAAAAAATATCCAGCACAACCTTAGATTGGCATAAACTCATCATGAAACAGCACAACTTATGCCTATTCTAATAGCACACACTTTGCTCCAGCTCTCTTCTAATCCATTATTCTCACTGAAGTCTGTCGGTTAATACAAGAAATCTGTTCCTTATGTTACCAAACACCCATGCAAATCAGTAGGAGAAAAGGCTAAATAGGACCTAGCCCAGTACTCAGAATCACTGCAGCAGCTCTCAGAATATGGCTCATGGAGAAGGTTATATAAACCTAACTATGCAAAACTCGGGGTTCAGGAAGATGCTGTGTCCCCTTGCTCAAAGGCAACAGGAATTGCCAAGAACTAAACATATTTAAAAGTCTGCATCCACTTTTTTTCCCCTATTAGTATTCATTATCAGACAGTTAGGAAATGGAGACCTAAGTATATAAATAAAACTCCTGTTAACGGTTTAGGAATTTAATCCTTCAACCTTTCATCTTTTGAGCTATCCTTATTCACGTAGAGATCTCTCAGCATGTGAGTTACAGCAGCTCAGGTCCAGGAAGAGTTTGCCCCTTTAAAATGCAACTCTTCACACTGAGAAATTACTTACTAGTTTTGGCTCTATTTTTTAATAACAGATATCACAAGCTGCTGTACCTTCCAATCCCATTGATGTTAATAGGTAAAATTCTAAGGTTACAATTTAGTCGTGCTTCAGCTCCCACTGAGATGAATGACAAAAACTTTGTACTGCTTTCAGTGAAACAGGATCGGGAGTTCAGTTTTACCTCAGGCCTGGCTCATGCAGGTTTTGCATTGAAGTCAGTGGGACCTGCCTTGAACAAAGATTAAGGACCTGAAGGTCCAGCCTAGTGTGATCTGAATCTCTCAGTAACTAACAGTATTAGGCCCATACACATTACTTTAAGTGGTAAATTATGAGAGAAAATGAAACTTATTTCTATTTGACGGATTTGTTTGAGAAGAGACCTACTATTTCAGAATAATGTAAGAAAGTGCATTACAATCCAGTAAAATATGAAGACATATGGAAGAATTCTGCTCATCTGTATATTCATCAAAATAAAACTTATTTGCAACTTGTATGTCTATCAGCTGTAGCAGGCAAATAATTTTCAAGCCACAGCTATGGCATTATGAGCTCAAAGGCAGCAATATATTTCATCTATTTAATACAGCAGAGAAGAGCTTGTATATCTCTTCATTTATAAATTGAAATGCATTGTGAAGCTACATGAATAATGAATATTAAGAAAAGAAGACACCTGCTGCCAACAGTCTAAGAAATCCAAATTTTAACACTAACAGGTTTAAAATGCTTTTCTGAGCTTTTCCATTTTTCCTAATTTGACAGCTTTGAGAAGGTTCTACTGAGCAAAATGGGTGCTTCTTCCTTTAAAGTCCACTATTTCATTTCCTCTGACATGTGGAAAATTTTCACTCCATTCTGCTCTTTCTCCTCTTTGTGTTATTTGTTAGACTCTGCTTTTCCTTTCTTGTCTTTTGTGTCAGAAAATAGATTAAATGATTTGTCTCATCACAATATAAGAACAGCTCATACTGTTTTTCTTTCAGCTCTGGTTCTCTATTACTTAACTCCAGCCCTGGCTAGTTCTTTGTATTATGGTTTTCATCTTGGGAATTAATAAATTAAACAGAACAAAAATTAAATTAGGCTTGGCAGGCTTGCAATAACTAGTGATTTAGGTGCTTCCTTACATCAAATTGAGAGGGAATGTTTCAATATCCTAGGGGAGCCCAAATGAGATGAATACCTTGAAAGAGATTAAAATTTTTTAGGAAGACAGAAGGAATAGGGAACAATTTTGGAAAAATATCTGAAGGGTAGCAATTTTATTTTTTTTAAATCTCTTTGAGAAAGAAGGAATCACTTGATCTATCCAAAGACCCCTTCTGAAACTTGGCATGCTGGGAAGTATCAAAATATCACATACTTTCTGACAAACTGATATCACTTCTATCTGAAATTTTCATTTTTAACTCCAAGTAGAATAAAGCAAGCATCAATTCTATTGGTGACATACTAAAGATGAAATTATCACAGAATTAAAAGCATAGACTAATTGATTTTGCGTGCTCTCAGTTTGTATGTCACATTTCTTTAAACACAACTGGGTCAGGGCAGTTCCCTAGAAAGACATGGAGACTCCTGAGTGAGATCAATCCATAGTCTTCCACACAGGGTTGGCAAAGAAATAAAAGGAGACAGTCACAGCAGGGCCAGGAAACCTGCAAGTAGCATTCAAGCCTTAAAAGTGATGGAAATACCTTAGCAAAGACCAGAGAGGATGAAGCAGAGTTTGCCACAACTCAGAAAGTCACCGAGTTCATGGAACTCAAACCTGGAACGAAGGACTCACCTGGAAAAACACAGCAGTTATGGGGAGAACAGTTCACATTCCATGTGCATTCTGAGCTAATCATTTCGTATCATCTCTGTTAAAACACTCTAAGTTTAAAAGCCTTTCTGTCTTTTGGGGGAGTGCATTATAAGGAAGATGTCCAGGTACAACAACCTCAAACTCCTGACTGATTCAGCATTACCTCGTGACATGTCAAGACACAGTTAGAACAGAACCATGATCATCAAGTCTGATTTTTCTTCCAAGAAAACAGCAGAGCATGCAATGACTTATTTTACTAGAAGTAAGATTTGGGTCCACAAATTACAATCAGGAAACTGCACTGAACAATTTATAACAATTATTTTTAACAAATAATTTCCTTTATTTTGCATTGCATTAATAAACAGCCTCTTTCAGAAAAATCTGTAATTTGAAACTGATAATTTTCTACTTAATTTTCATTTATTTCCTGCTTTTTTCTAGCCATACTAAAAATTTCAGTAGTGTTTCTTACTATCAACTGGTCATATCAGGTGGTATTATTTACTTTGCTGATAGTTCACATAACTGGTATTTCTGGGGGTTTAAATGGCAGTCCCCCATGAAACCTATGCAGGACTCCTGAACAGGATGTCTGTCCACAACTCAGCAGTCCCAAGTCACAGCCTGGCATATTAGCTTAAAGTGCTGATATAGGTGATTTTGCACTGGAATATCAGGCCTGAGTGACATGCGAGGCACACGACTTGTTTTGCAATCTTTATTAGGGCGGTAGTTACTACCAAGAAGTGGCAGGTATTGAGAGTTAATAACTTCCTAGGTGAACTGGGGCAGTTACCTCAGCAAGATTTAGCAGAGGGGTCCTGTCATGGCTGATACATGAGCAGAAAGCATATCTTTAATCATAGCTTACATGTTCATGCAACAGTAGTGACATTCTCAAGGAAAAAACATATCCGGGCACAAGACTAAAGGAAAGGAAGAGCACAAAGTACACTTAACAGGAACTGTTTAGTTTGCCAAACCTGTTTTCACCTCACCATGAATCATAAGTTGTCATATTAATGAAGTAAATCAGACCCAACTCAACATAAAACCAAAAATATTAAATATATATATTATCAATCCAACAAAAAAGGATATCTTTATGTTTTGACTGAAAAAGAAGTCTAGTTAAATTGCTAGTGCCAGACAATACCTGCAGTCAAACTGAGTAGTACATTACTGCTCTGCTCCCTGGAATACAGCACAAATGCCTCAAGAACAAAATCCTAATTGGTTTAAGAAATATTAGTGTCTTTCTGTGCAATACACTGAGGGATTTTGCACCTAATGGCAGTATCTGAGAGATAAGAACATAGAAAATGATACACAGTATTCAATGGAAAGGTCTGGGCAAAGGAAAGGAAAAAAACATTGCCAACTCAGATATAAAAAATTACATCTTGTCACTATATAGCTTTTACCTACTAATTAAAATGAAGGAAGGAACTACTCTATCACCCTCTCATCATGAATTATTCCAGTTTTGAAAGCCTTTTCTGATTATTCCCACAAGCATGCCTGTGTTCATCTCATACAAAACATTTCCTCCTGAACTGACCTGTATTGTCTTATTTTTATAACTAACTGGAGGAAATACATCTGTTGCAATGGTCACACAAAACTATCCCGCTATTAGACATGATGACACAGCAATCAAGCAGGATTTATTACTACAGTTCACTGTAAGTGGGGATATAATCACAGCCTTTCTTTCTCCACTAGAGCTAAGAAAACCATTAGGTGTCTGGCTATTATTTTTTCTCTGTTCGCTTTGGGTTCTAAACAAATACACAGGACCATGCTGCTTTTCAGATCAGACATTTGCATTCAAGTATATTCAATTCTGAATGCTACAAGCCAAATTGAACCATGTTATTTATTTGGCTTTGGGACTGGGCTGCTAGATAACGATCAAAATTTTTCACGGTAAATGTGACTAGTCAATGAGAAAAGTTAAATAAAGATATCTCTGTTAACAAGCAAAATTGGAATAATGCATTACAAAGCAGACTCAGCTTTTCAGACCCTTCATCATGGAACCTATCTAAGAGGTCATTTGATTAGAGCTGAACAGAAATATCTATACATCTTTGTTTAAAAAGCTTAGCAAGTTTAATACATTTAATAACGTTAGTTACGGTTGGCTTCTAGAGCCAGAGCACCGAGACACCAAAGCTTCAGACTTCCTACCCTCTAGGATAAGCCCACATCCATTCGGTGCCCAGGCATCCTATGCAACACACAAGAGAGCAGAGACCCTTCGAGATGGAGACAAAGCTTCAGAGATGAGAGCTTCCTCTCACCAGAAGTCACTTTACTGAAGACAGTAATGAATCTTAAATTTGACCTATTAGATGTTTTACTAAGAGCTGCATTAGGACACTTGTGTCTGCTTGGCAACAGCTGCAACAGTTGAAAAGCGGGGTCCATGCCTTCTCTTTTGAAGAGCTGAACAGGCTGGCACTTTTCTTTTAAAAGATTCCTATTAGTATTAAGGGTAGCCAGATAATAGTATGTACATAATTCATGTAATTAGATCATTTGCCCAGAGATAACTCTACATGGGGAGATTTTAAGAAAAAAGGATAGCTAGCATGTTAAGTAGCAACTAAGTTGTGGTGTTAATGTTTATAATTCTGACCTCTACTTTTCACATAAATTCTGTTTTGTATCTAGCCCTTAAGGATATCAACTAGGTGAGAAAAAACATCAGAAAATCTTTTTAAAACCCTGTTTTTTTTCCAGCCCAGTCACAGACATTAGCAGCTGAAATCCCTCTGCAATAACTGTCTAAACATTGTACTTAATTTTATTTCTTTGTTAATCAAAACGGTCATTTGAGAAATAGCGATCATCCTGAACAGTCTCCAAAGACTACAGAGGAATTATCCTAAATTTAATGAATGCTCGATAAGTCTACAGAGCACCTTCATTTTAATTTATGAAATTGGTATTTCATTTGTTGACCACTTGTATGTGTTTTAAAAAAAGAAATCATTGTAGATATCCAGAGTTAACTGATGTGTTCATTAAAACTGGATGCCCATAGGTAAAACTGTATGCCCATAAACTTCAATGAAAAAGCCATACTTAAAACTCTCCTCATTAAAAACATTAAACGTAAAGTTATTTATTGCAGTTCTGCAACGCTGAAAATCAGTTCCTAAATGAACTCTGCAGTTTCCATAACATTATTTAGCTCAAATACTTAGACAATAATGTCCTTATGATTTTACCAATTAATAACTACTAGAATTTCGCAGGAAACAAAAAAAAAAAAAATAGTGATCTTTTCCACTTAACATGCTATTCTTTGCAATCTCAAGGGGAAAAACATAAACACGATTCACATTTTAAAGAGTAAAGTTATATGCTTTTTATTCATAAATAACTGATCTACAAATTTCTATCAATTTTCCTGCAAAATTTACAGAGGTGATCAGGCTACAGTTAAAGTATCTGTAAATCAATGCGTGATGCAAAGCTTCATCTTTCTCATTTGGAAAACAGAGGACTATTTTATATAAAGGTATAATGCCTTAGCTTTCATCATATTCTGTATGTTTCTTCTGAAACTATTTTCTTTCTAATAAAGTGTGAGCAAAATCATGGCCACACTGAAAAAATAAAGAACAATTGCCCCTTTGACAATTCAGGTACCTGAATTTCACCTAAAATTTTCATATATATTAGTATACTTTGTGATCAGAGAATTATACTATCACTAGCAAGTCATAGCCTTCTTAGAAAACCCTCTGAAATAGGAAGGCATTACTATCTGCATTAACAAGCAGAAGCAAATGTGCAAACACTGATGTGAAACATTTCTAACACTCCTTTCCTCTGACAGTCAAATACGCCAAGGCCATTAGTATAACCTCGCCACCCCCTGGAGTTTTCTCCAAATGTACAGTTCTCCCCATAACGATTGAGATTCTCTCAAGCACATTCTTCTTTTCACATACTAAAATTATGTTCCATCCACTCCCACAACAAGGACTGTGAAATGATCCTTGGAATTCAACCCCTTAAGTTATGTACACAGGGCCTTCTTTTACCTATAGCATCAATAAGAGGAAAATCATGCTCATGTCTGGTCCTCTGGCACCTAGTATACAATATAGCATCACTTCTGATCAGCACTTGTCTGCAACAAATACATTCATCCACTTGGAAAGCAATGTGTCATATCATCTGTTTCTAGATGGTGAAATAAACTACAGACTTTCCAAGTTCAACAAGATTTTGAGACTGAGCAAAAAGATGGTAATTTGGTTTTCAAAGCAGCAACTGTGGATGGCTTAAGGACAATGTATGGCCAACACACATTCAAGGATGATTAGCTAGCTAGATAAAATACCTGGAGGTATTCTATGGTAAATCAAAGGTATCAGCAAACATTCCTGCAGTGATTTAAAGAGATGTAAATACTAGCCATATACTTTGCACAAAAAGGTAAGTCTATTCTAAAACTCCCACTTTTCACTCCTGCATTACATATTGCATCCCTACCTGCACTTCTGTCCTGTTAGACGTGCGCGCTCTCTCTCTCGAAAGTAAAGTGTAACTCAAAAGGGGGAATTTCCCATTGAGAAGTGGGAAGCATGTTACTTTTGACAAGGAAAAAAGGTGGAATATGATTTATGAAGATCTAATACCATTTGAAACAACTCACATCTATCTCACTTAAAGGAGAACACAAAGGAAATTTAGTAAAGAACAACCCTTAAGTCAATCTGACCTTTGCTGTGCTGCGTATGAAAAAGCATTACTTGTAAATATTAGACTTCATAGCTATATGAGAACCCATATTCAAAATTAATATGAAGAAAAAGCATTTAAAAAAAAAAAACAAAACCACAAAACCACCACACCACACTGAACAGGCTGATAACAGTATTTCGTCAAAACAGACAACCCTTATCGTTAACTCTAGAAAAGACACAAAACAGAACATAGTTAATATTTAGCTCTAAATCCCAAAGCATTAAACAGGGTGCAACTCCTATTTGTAGTGTCTGGACTTGCCTCTACATTAATTACACTGCTACTACTGAAAGATCTCACAGAACCTTGTCTTCTTCTAAGTCCATGAGGTCTAAGCCTGTTGTGTTCACGTCAGCTTTCAGTAAAGACAAACCTAAGCAACAGAAATAGATGCTGAATACAAAACTATTCCCAGGTCTTCACTTTTTGGTATTTTAATTCAATAGATTTTAGAGAAAGGGGCCAAATATAACACAGGAGTACAGAGATTTAGATTCTGAGTTCCTAACAAGTCCTTATCATTATGAATGTTGAAAGCTTTTGGGGGACAATCAAAGGATAAGATCTTCTCTTTGAATCTGTGCCACTTAATTCGATTGATTGTTAACTTTTGTTCAAATTCTAGTTTAGATGAGCTTTATTCTCAGATGACATTCTCAGAAATGCAAGGTTAGACATATCTGATAAATTAATTCCCTCTGGATGTTACAAACTCCCTTTTCTTGCAGGCCTCCATTCTATTAATTACCAGTGTTTTGCTTTACGATCTGACATTTAAAGCTAGAACTCGTTAGCTTTATTCATACGAATTGTGAGACCCATGAACTGATGTAAAGCGCACTGACTGTGCAGGGTACATACAGCAATGGAAAAAAGGAGGAAAAACACAGCAGACTTTCCAAATATGATCCTCTGAGACAAAAAGAAGACTGAGACAGAAAAGCAGCAATGGAGACTGAGTACCAGAAAAGCTGTTTAAACTATTCATAGACAATAATATTAAGAAAGGTGTTGATAAAAGACTGAAACGCAGCACTGTAATTCACAGTTAGTGTGTTGCTTGAATACAGTGCGTTGTGTGGACGCTATCATGTCCGAGTAACTTTTATGTCAGAAAGCAGTCTATTATTTATAGAAAGGTAAAGGAGATAAGATAAGCATGGAGAAGACACTTTATAGGTAAACCAAGAGAAGCCATTAGTGACTTAGGAGAAGGCAATTTCCATTTGGCTGAGGAGTGAGAATGCAGCATTAGAAGGTCCAGAGAGATCTGCTAGCTGGTCCAAATAATAATGCTTTCTGTGGATCCCACAAAGAAAAGTTCAGTTTTATTGCTTGGATTTTTTTTTGTGTGTGTGTGTGATTTTCTGTTTGCTAACGTGCAGACTTCTCTAGGGATTGAGGGAATATAAGCATTTCTTTTCAACACATTAAATACTTGATGCAGGGGATGTAAAAACATACTGTGCTGTAACTCTCCTAATTTCTGATGAATATTAATACATTTCAAACTTGCGATTAATTTGGTTATATACAAGATTCTGAAAACACAAAGTTTTTATTTACGGGGATTATATACCTACTGGGGTGAAACCAACGTTATTAAAACAGACATTTTTGGACACCTATCAAGAAACAGTAATTTTCATAATCTGAAGCAGAAAAAAATTATGTGCTTTTTTAACAAGACAACATTTTCTGAAAAAATCAATTGTGTTTGCCCTCTTATTACTTTAGAACTTTATCAACTCCTTTGGGAACACCATTTAACTCTAGCATCTGTTTTGTTGTGCCAGACAACCTGCCTCTGCCTCCCATCGGATACCTTCTCTAAGGGCCAGCAAAGTATCACATGAATACTTCTGCAATTATTTCAAGGCCACTGCCTTGTACAAAATAGAAGATTTATACGGGTCAGATTAACCAAAGGCTCTTACATCACTCCAAAAATTGTCAGGCTGTGTAACTCTCTCTGTCAAACAGTAAAGGAGCCAAACACCAGCCAAATATTATTCCTCCTCCTGCCAAGACAATGAGCTAAATTCTATTCTTCCTTAATACCCATGTTATGGAAGTTATCTTTAGTACAATCTCTTCAGATCTTTGCCACTCTGAGAGAAAAGGGAGTCAAGTACAAAGGTTTCAGAAGTGATAGTCCTGTAAACTGATTTCTTCATATTTTTTCCTGTCAAAATTGAAATTATAATGATAATGTATTACTAAAATCCAGGCAATACCTGTCCATATGGCATTTCTTACACAAGTATGATTGTATGCAAAGGATTACTCTCCTGTTACAACACAGAAGACAGTTTGTGATTATAACATCAATGTTTTCAAATAATCATAAAAAAATCACTACTGTGAATAACAGAGAGGTTCAGTAAGCACTCCTTTCCTCTTTTCCCTCCATCATCTGAAACACACTACCTACAGAAGGACAGAACAGAAAATACCCATCAAAGTGAATAGAAATAAAGCCAATTCACAGGACACAAGATGCTTCCCATTTGTTCTCAACTACTTTCTACATGTATCAGTTCAGAGTGTAAACTCACTACAGGGAAGAAACCTGCAATACACCTGTCACACAGTGAAGTTATTAAGCTTTCAAACCGGACACTTAGGTACCTAAAATAGCTGTAGCAGCACAAAGCTCCTTTTAGGCCAATTTACTTCACTTCAAGAGTGGTGTCCTCGGTAAACTACCCTGGGGAGTTTTAACCACCTGCAGAGCCGTCTTCACACTGTTTGGAGAAAATCTAGCCCCATGGCAGCAACACACAACTATTTCATAGCAAGTGCCTACTACTGGGAGGCATAAAGTTGTGTGCATGCTGCAGGCGTGAAGGGTGGTTGTGCTCCGGGGGTGGAGGGAAGGATGGGCGCCCAAATGGCTGTACCCCACTGGCATGTATTTTCCCACTGCAAGCGGCAACCCCTGAGGAAAATCTGTGGTGTAGCTGGACTTGCCATATGACTTTGCATGAATTGCTCCAAGTTTCCCATATTTGATAGTGAAAATAGCCTACTCCTGCCATGAAATGTTCTTAAAACTTGTTCCTGTTGACCGGGCTTTAGCGAGAGCTGGGATTGCTTGCCACAGCAGGGCACGCGGACACACTGTCCTGGCTGCTGGGAATGGGGCTGGATAAAGAAATGGGCTCAATTTTAAACTGTGCTTTAATGGACAATTTACACTAGCATTTTTAATAAGTTATGAAAAGACTTCTTTCTCCACTAGGAAAAAAAGCAAGCTTTTTTACATTATTTTGAGGTTTACTTTCCACACACAGGTGGGTTTCATGCCCAATTTCATTTCTTTAATATTAGCTATTGCTGGCCATTAGCCTAAGATAAATTCTGCCTTCAAGCCTATGGAGTACGTTTAGGCATTCTGACTTACCAAAATTCTTTCCTACTTATTTAGCGTGAAACCACCGGTTTTCTGCCAGTTTTTATTTTCCCTCCTGCCACCCCTTCCTGTGCCAACAGCTCCCACACCGCCTGTCCCCGACCCCTCCTCTTCCCTCACCGCTTCCCGCCGGCCCCTCACGGCCGCCCGGTCTCTCAGCAGCGGCCCGCTCCGGCCTGGCCCGGCCGGCCGGCTTGTTCTCGCTGCCGCCGGCTGCTCGGGGACGTTTTAGAAACCAGCGCCGCAGTGGCCGTCGCCGCCCCCCAACGCCGAGGCGGGTGTTTGTCCCCTTCAGTGTAGGCTCGGGAGCTTGCGAAGCCGCCCCCCCTTCCCCGCCAGCAAGCAGCTCTCACGTAGTGCTGTTTGTGAGGAAGGGGGGATTTCGGTCAGTGAGGTGTGGTGATAATTACAAAAATCTTAATGGAAGACACTTTAGAAAGGGAAAGGGGGGGGGGATAATCAGGAAAATGGCAGGGAGAGGCCTGCTGCCAGCTTCAGCAGTTGGGTGGTGTGGCTGCCTGGGCAGGGCACCGCCATCTTGTGGTCCCAGCTCACGGGCAGCAGCACACGTTCGTTTCTCAGCTGTTCTGTGTTAGAGTCTGTGATCTACGTCCTAATTAGAGCTGTTCAGGAGTTTTGGAAACTGAATTTAAAAAAAAAAAAGGCAAACCAACCTAGAACTTGAAAAAATTATTTGGGGAAATTAATTGTTCCCTATAGTTTTGAGGGGGTGGCAGAAAGAGTGAGCTGGATTCTCCAGCCCCGTTGGTCCTTGTAAGGCCTCTTGCTTCCAGCAGATGCACGTAACTCTCCTGTAAGGAAATATCCCACTGCTTCATTGAAGAAGTATCGTAGGAATCGGTATTGACTCTACATTAAATTAAAATGTAATCTTTTCATAAAGCAAAGAGAACACCAAATTTTAAGTAAAGTGGGGAGATGGGATAATTTCTGCTCTGAGCTAAGACACCTCTACTCAATTTTTCTTTCTAATGGTGGAAAGTGTAGGTACATACCTCATTTTTACTGTGTAACAAGCTGCCTTTAACTCATGTAGATCTTACTTTTCTATCTGATACAGGGAAATGCAAATGCAGATACATACAGTGACAACTAGTACTTTTAACAAATTATATCACATCAGACAATTTTACTTTTGACACTAGATTTTAGACGGTCTGCTTCACCAGCAAAGCCTCACTATGGTCCTGAGCCTGCAGGACACAAAATGCTTTCTCCTTCCATTCAGATCAATGAAAGCTGAGGATGCTCAGTGTCTCCAGGGAGTTGCCTAATACTTTACAGAACTGTGTCTAAATCCACTCATTGCTGGTACTGAGGAATTATTGTCTACAACACAACGTGAAAGAGCGAGCCTTATTGATGAGCTGTGGTTATAGAGATGTTACTAACCCTCTCAAAGCCAGTCAGTCTTTAAGCCTCTGAGGACAAGAGAGGAAGTCAGAACAAAGAACATAAAAATATTTTTTACCATTAATATTTAATATTTTACCTTTTCCTCCCCCCTTTACCCTGCTTTCCAGCTGAAACAGCGGGATGAAAATGACTTTCATTGTTCTTTAGGGAGACAGTATTTTGTTATATTACATCTGTTCTTTAAACCTACAAACCCTGGAAGCCGCAGAAGCAGATAAATCTCTTTGTCAAGAAGACATACTCGAGGTTCCAGGGACAAAACTGATCTTTGCCTCATGGGTTAATGGCATTAATAATTGCCATTTTGATAAGTCTAAATGTAAAAAGCCTGCTTAAACAAAAGAGTCAACCCTTCAAAAATGACTATCCATGATAAATTTTCAAGAGCAATGAAAATTGTCACTCTGCCAGCTTGATAAATTGTAGCCCCAACTGGCAGAGCCATTTGCCTTGCAGTAAGCACAAAATGACAGATCTTTGCTGAATACAAACTATATGCTTGCACCTTTCACAGCTGGTTTAGCTTGTAAACGCAGCAAAAAAAAGAGGCTTTAATAAAAACTGAAGGTTATGCACAAAAAATGGTTTCACATCTAACTGCTTCTCTCAGTTTAAAGACATTTCTTTCATATTGGAAAGTAGTCTTGAAAGAAACCCTTTAGCTGTCTATGGGATCATGCTCTAAAAATACATGTACAACTACACTGTGGTGGTTTCTTCGCTGAAATGATTCAGCAGTGTAAGTGCAGTCATTTCAGGGAGAGAAAAATCTTATGATCAGTATCACCCAAATATTTACCAGAAAACACATACCTCTCATATGTGAAGAAGATATAAATCCATGTACTGAACTGCATATCATGATATAAATAAATTTAGCATTTACTCTAATTCCATTATCTAACTGCTGGTCTATGTCCCTGATGACTCATTCTAATCTTCCATGTCACAGAGCATCTTTAACATACTTTTAAAAAAGAAATTGCTTTGTCAGAGATATGTTTAATTCTTGTCAATAGATAGAATTCCTTCTAAAAAAAAAAAAAAATCACACTTGCCAGAAGCCACTTTTGCATAATATATACATTATGCAGATACTGTGAAGTTGATATCTAATGGCTCTGTGTTGCTACAAATGGATGCTTTATGCCTTCGAAGGGAGATTTCCACCTACTTGACACAAGGATTCAGTCCTAGGCCTAGCAAAACTTGGTATTAAATATGTACGGATGTAAAGATGTGACACACACAAGCTCTTTCAGGGTCTCTTTAAAGATTCTTAGCTCTTCTGAGCCACAGAGGACTCACCGATGCCTTACTAGCGTACAGTTTGATGAGCAAGGATTGTACAAAGTCCTTCCAACTTCCTTGAAATAGCTACCTGTAATAGGTACTGCAATAGGCAAGAGAGGTTTATTTTAAAGTCTTCTTACTTGGTCTGTCCTCTCCAGAAGATCAGAGGATTTTTTTTTCTCTTTAAAAGGCTACCTCTAACCAGCTTATTTTATGTTCTAGTAAAATACAGCTTCAAAGCCTAGGAGCCTTCTGGTGTATTTTGACATGTTCACTTCAAAGAAAGCTCTTGAAGCTCCACCTCAGGGCTCTGGATCTCTGGGTAGCTCCATCATACTGCCATGGGCAAATATGCAGACCATCTTGAAAGCGAAGGGTACAACTGAGTGCACGTATTAAACTGCACATTCCAGACACACCAACAACTGGTATTCTTGAATTCCCTAATTTCTGACTCCTTAAACCCGCATCTTTGATTATGTTCTTTTAATATAGTTCATACCATTTGGTGCTCTCTCCTTGTTTACCCCTCTCTGTACACTTTCCCACCCCATTAAAAAAAAAACAACAAAAAAACCCACAAATCAACAAAACCGACAGCAGCAACAACAAAGGAAAAGAAACCTAAACCTGTAGAAAACAGAAAATCCCCTTATTAAACAAAAGCAGAGATGAAGTATGGAAGAAAACTCAGACCATACAGTTAATATCTTTGAAAACAATATAACTTGGCAAGTTACATGGCTCATGAAAACCCAGCGATAGGTTCCCTTGTTTGCTACACCTGTTAATGTATAGCTACAGACATCCAGGTTCTCTCACTACAGTGATTAAGATGGGACAAAATTTGTCAATAATACCTTATTATCTAAGTTCTCTCATCATAAAGTGTCTTTTTGCCTCATCTCACAGATAGCTGCCAGAGAACTTAACTGGATTGTATGAGACAGCAGGAAAGTCTGCATTGAGCTATCAACAGAACTGGGGGGCTCTTGGATCTCCTTGCAATCCTGTATTTGGATAACTAGATGATAACACTTAATATAACTCAATATTTTAGGCATTTGTCATATATATTGCATGTAAACACACACACACAGAGTACAAAAGGAAACACAGAAAAGGAAACAAGTAATACCAGAAAGTGGGGGGGGGGGGAAGTTAAATGCTAATGATGATCCATTATTTCTTGGAAGCATTTCACAACTCTTAAAAATTTTTGCCCTACAAATATATGAACTCTGCCTAAAGAGAAAAGAGCAGTAGTTCTAAAGAACAAAAATTCATGCATTGAATGCTGAAGTACTTCAGCCTTTGATAATATTTCAAAAAGTAGAAGAATAGTCTTCTATTCTTCTAGATCAGTCTTTATACTAAGGTTTGTAAGAAACCAGGTGGCATTAGCGGGATGTGGTGACAAGGTACACAAAGTGCCAGAAATCAACACCCCACCCCCACCGCACCCCCCAATCTTTCAGCAATTTAGTAGTGAGGATTGGGTGAAGATATCAAGCGTAATCAAACACATTTCCTTCTGCCAAAGGCATATTTATGCATAGTGCTAAAGTTACCATGGGAAGAATTGCCCAGGAGAGTCTCTCATGAGTAATGTCAGAATAACTGTCTACCTGTGTATCAATGCACAACATGAACTATCTTTCCTAGAACTTCTCTTTGACAACACATTGATGAGCTTAATTAATTAACCATTAGATTTTTGGTTTGGGTTGCCTTTTTTTTTTTTATATTGAGACTGTCAAATGCTGCACAAGTGTCCACTGCAGCCTGCAGCAGAATCCAAGCGTAAATGCCATTTTATTTATCACATGATCAGTCATCTCCTGAAAAAAACATGGTAGTTTCACAATTTGGGCTGACTCTTGTCATGCATGTTAACTAAATGTGTTAAACTCAAGAAACCAGTTGCCTTCTATTCCAAAATCTGCATGTAGGGAGCTACTTTGCCTTTATCATAACTGTGATTTTACTTGCTGCAAAAACTGATGCATGTGAGTTGGGAGAAGACAGGAAAACTGCATTTGAGAATCATACTGAGTCTGGGATTTTATACCAAGTTCCCTTGTCCCTGAGGGCAGTTTCCCAGGGGGTCCCAGAACTAACTCCTTCAAGAGCTGGAAGTTTGCTTTCCTAAAAATCAGGGTACTGGCTTTACTCTTTGCCCGACCCGTATCCCTCAGGACTGCAGACTCCACCGGTGCATGATCACTGCAGCCCAGGCTGCTGCCAATCTTAATGTCACCAATCAGCTCACTTGTGTTGGTGACCATCAGGTCCAGTATCGCATCCCCTCTGGTAGGTCTGTCTATTACCTGGCTTAAGTCATCCTCCCTGCACTCCAGGAGTCTCCTGGATTGCCTACAGCTTGCCATGCTACTTTTCCAGCAGATGTTGGGGTGGTTGAAGTCTCCCAGCAGGATGACAGCCTGTGAGTGTGATGCCTCCTGTAGCTGGAGCAACAAGGCTTCGTCAATAAGCTCCCCTTGATCAGGCAGCCTGGAGCAGACACCAACCACAAGGTTCCTGTTGTTGCCTCTGTCTCTAATTCTTACCCATAAGCTTTCAACATGCTCGTGGCTATTCTTCAGACAGCTCTTCACAATCTATCCATTTCTCGACGTAGAGGGCAACCCCTCCACCCCTCGTTCCTGACCTGTCCCTTCTGAACAGCCTGTAGCCATCAACAGCCACGGCCCTGTCATGGGATTTGTCCCACCAAGTTTCAGTAATGCTGGCCAGGTCGCAGCTTTCTAGCAGCATGGCGGCTTCCAACTCCTCCTGTTTGTTGCCCATGCTGGGTGCATTGGTGTAGAGACACTTCAGCTGGGCTGTGGGCTATGCCACCTTTTTAGAGGAACACACCCTTAAT
>JAVJGG010000039.1:5485765-5531435 GCA_035590195.1 Aviceda cuculoides | reverse complement strand
TTACCAGAGAGGAGGGTCTGTCCGGCATATTGGACCGTCTGTTCCCCTCAGAAGGGAGTCACCTACAACTATAACCCGTCTTTTCTTCCTCATGGTGGTGGTCATCATATGGGGGGTAGACCTTTCTGACCTTGGCGACACCTCTGGTGCAGATGGACCGTCATCCACGTCATCCATTGACTGGCCTTCCACATCCAGAGCCTCATACCTGTTGATCCCAGGTACCTGGGAAGGCGAGGTGGGCAAGGAGGGGGTTTGCCTGCCGCCCCGAGCATGGACTTGTGCGTCTGTTTTAGCTGTCTGTATTTTAACTATAGAAAAACAGCGTGTAGATCCAAAGGGAAAGAGATTTGCTGAGGCAGCCCATGCAATTAAATTATGCTCAGAGATTAGTATATTCTTTGGTATTCCAGTCTAATATTTACTGACAAAATTCAACGCATCATAAGGGAAGGTACTGTAGTTCATGAGGACATCACTAATTATCACCTAACAGAGAATGTATAGTAATCAATGCTTTTGATCCACTCAGACTGAAGATCAATTAAAGATTAAGCTCAAGAATGAGATATTATGGGGGAAAAAAATACTCTCTGAAAAGAACATGTATTTTAACACTTATACAAAACATGCCATATAGAAAATAAGACAAAGATGGCACTATAGTTAGTGGTCAGTGTGAAAATAATATGATAGAGCTGTTAGATGATGGGCTTTTGTAGTGTGGAGGAAGCATACTTAGGACAAATGTCAGGAGATGTCTAACAATATCCTCTAAATAGTAGCTTAACCTCAGATCTTTAGAAGTACAATAGAACTGTTACATCTGTCCAAAGGGACAGTTAATGGTCATAGTGGATGGATTAATTGGGGCAGCGTATGAAACATTGTGGACAGTTTTGGTTATTTGTCTAGGCAAAAATGGGCACCAATTACCATGGTTAGAGGAGGGGTAGAAAGATGGATTGGGAATGGAAGTCCCAGAATACTTAGACAACCTTTTTTAGCTTGTAAAATTGAGTGGAGATGGGATGGACTGCTCTAGAGCACACTTATCTGAAGTAAAGATCAGAACAGAAGAAGAGGTATTTAAGCTAAAGGACAATTTTGGCACAAAAACAAATGGATATAAAAAAAAATATCTAGGAAAAGAAAAGGCAGTTTCTAAGTCACACCTTCAAGAGTTTGAAGTAGCCCTCCAAAGGAGAGGAGAGCAAGGGAGAGACACCTAACCAATTTTAGAAGGAAAGATATATGATGCTGCTGTCTGAAATAATAGGAGACTGTGACTTGACCCACAAAATCCTTTCACTTCATACATTTATAGTGCTGCCAATAAAAGCAAAAAGAACATGCAGTCAACAGAGAAAAAGAAAAATGGAGAAAGCGTCTAGATTTTTGACTGAATTGAAAGCATATATTGTATATGCTGTTAGGAGGGAAAAAAAAAAAAAAAATATTCCTCTTTGCTGTTCCACCAGGGTAAAAGATAAGGAGCTTTCTTTTTCCATTCTATGAAATGGATTTTATTCTATTTGGCCTAAGGCTTTTCTCTCCCCGCCCCCTCAATATTATAACAGGAATTTTTAATCTGAAAAAGTCAGATAACTGCAGGGTTACCACAAAGAAAATGTGTTCATAAGTGGAGGTCATTTTCTTGAGCAGAGAAAAGTGAGAGCGAACACAAGCAATGATGTACCTTGGTGATGCTTATGTTTTTTAATTGGAATATTTGTTGGCTCAGTACCAGCCACGACTAGAGCGCTGAATGCTGTTTAGCTGCAATGACAGACTGATTGATGAAGACATCCAAATGACACGCTCCGGATTCTGTGTGTGCAAGTAACTCCATGCGCAATGTGACTTCCTAAGCAGGATACGTCAGTTGGGAAAATGCTTCTAAAGGTTTAATATAACAAAGTGGTTAGCTGGTTTGCCCCAAGGCAGATGACAGGAACCCAACCAACAGACTATTTTTGCAATCTCCATCTAGCAGAAATCAAATGGTAATTCTATTTCAACTGCAAAGAATGCAAAGCTAATGAAGATAGTTTTTCCAGTCAGGCACTGGTTAAATACTCTGCATGAAGTACACAAGTATTTCACTGTCATAGGCTAATCCAGGCCAATTTGTTATATTTACCAAAAAAAAAGAGTTTTTCTTCCCATACTGCTGGAGCTTATCTTTCTTGTGTTACTTGATCCAGCACATAAGTTCCTTTAAATCATAGCTTTCTCAAATGAAGAATAAAACTTTGAAATGAGAGTACAACTGTTCTACAGGGAGTGTAAGCAATATTTCTGCATAATGTCTCTGCAGAAGTCAGGGAAAATATTATTTTTATGGTATCAGATAAAAAGTAGATGAAAGAATCTGGGAAAATTAAAAGCCAGAGAAACAAACACACAACAAAAACACTATTTGAACTTTTACAACATCCTACTGTAGTGGTTGGTATTTTATACAGGCAAGCTTTGCCAAGGGTTTTCTTTGTATAATTTAAGGCAGAATCTTCTAGACAGCAGTACGTATGTATTGAAAGAAATTACAAAACCAAAGAATCTACTGTCATGATTTAACTGGTATTAATGTCCTCTCTTCTTTTCTCATTTACCGTTTCTCTGATTTCTCCATAATAAGGAAACAGAAGCAGAGATGATTTCGTATTTTATTCCAGGCCACAAATACTAAAATGTCAAATCATAAAGGGCCGAAAATACATCCTTGCGAGACCTCATTAATCATACACCTCTACTGATACCCATGTTTTCCGATCAGTTCAACATTTACTATCATTAGTTTGTATACTTCTAATGTATCAGACAAAATGCTTTACAGTATCAAGTGAAACATCTTTTGTGGTTCTATGTATACTACACTATGCTATTAGGCAGTGAAATTAGTGTGATAAAAACAGTAGGCTTCTATAAGCTCAAAATTATAAGCTTGCTTATGTTGCCACTGTTGAGTTATTTATTTAATCAAATCTGAGTTGTTCCATTATTTTGTTTAATGCCAGCACCAGTCTGGCATTCCTGCTATTATCAGGGCTGTCTACTTTTAATCTTTATAAAATATTGTTGCAACATTTCTTCCATATTTCTGGCCTTCAGAATCAGCTACCTTACTAAAGGCTGATACTTTCTAAGCCAAATATTTCATATCAAGGAGAAAACTAATTTAGGCTCTTGGTAGAGCACTCACTCTGGCCCTGACGTTCTTTCCCATTTGGATTGTCTCCAAAGAAGAATAAACTACAGAACATGATGTTCTTATGGCAAATAACTCTGTGTAACAGGAAAAGAAAAAGTACTTCCAAGAGCCATATTAAAGATTATTTTTTTCAGAGGTCTGCAGCAGATTGAATCATTAAAGTTTATTTTGTGTTAGTTTTGACTCCTTTGTGAAATATTTTTATGGACATTTAAACCTTCTCTAAATGACAATGTCCTGTATCTATTAGAGGTGCCTCTATGTCAATAACTTAGATAGACATTACAAAGAACTGAAAATTGCAGCACTGAAGAAGTCAGGAGGCTTTGTATCTGAAATATTAAAACACTGTTAGCTTTGTTATCTAATATTTAATCAATGGTAGGGGGAAGTAACACTATGAAGATCATTATCTTCAGTGGACAACAGAGAAGCATAAAAATAATACATTACTGCAGATAACAATCTTTCTTTAATGACCATAGCTCACTGCAGATGACCAAGATAGATCATTTAGAGATCACAACTGGAGATGGTGATTTAAAAATAGTCTAGATTTTAAGTAAGTTTGAGAAAGGCGATGCACACTGACACAATCGCTATCAAATTAGTCTTCCTCCCACTATATGTAGTCAATCCATTAAGACTATGTCAGATTGGAAAGTTCAATCAAAGAAGATACCTGGTATTATAAAACTGGAACAAGAGGAGTTACTTATTTATAAAAATACTAATTCCAAAAGTAAAACTGAGAACTGCAAAACTGGACTATGATGGTTCAGGTGATAAAATAAACTTTTTTTTTGATTATTTAGAAATACCATTTTATAAAGGACTTTATGCATAGTAAGTAATTTGGAAAAAAGTAGGTTTATCTAGATCTTCATTAAACAGACAGCTAACAAGAAACCAGACTGATGTCTAATATTTTATAAACCACTAGTCAAGTTCTTGAATTCATGGTTCAGCAGAACCTGACACAGCTTCCGATTTCTATGTTTTCAGGTCTTTCTCCATATGTTGGAATTGGAATACATTCATCTTATGTAAAAGTCTATATTTGTTAACACTTATAAAAGTTATTTTCAGTTATTTTTTAAAGTCTAGCAGTCTTGTTAATTTCTTGATAAATATCAAATTTCATTAGGAAAGACAAGACAATAAGGAAACTTGTTAATCCTTTATCAGTAACTAACAGAACAATTCATCCTATTAAATTGATAGACCCCTAACAGAAAAAGCCTTTAAATATGAAGTTGACTAAGGAGAGAATTTACCTTCATCTTTTAAAGCATATAACAGATTTAGAGACAGTAATTGTTGTCTCACAAAAGTAAAGCTGAGGTACTTAGCTGACGTTCTGAAAACTGGATTGGATTATGATGGTTCACATGATCAAAACCAAAAAGTACTTATTAATGTTTTTATATGTTTCACTTGCTATCCTCACCATCATATGTATGTTCCTAAACCTATTTATGATCTGATCTTAAAACTTAAGAAACTTCAGGTTATTGCTGGTATTTGGATCTTACAAAGCTTATAGGCAAAGTAGAGTTATCAGTTTAAAGAAGGCTCAAGTTATTGTCTGATGTTTGCAAGCTCCTAGTGTTTTTCACTTTGTTCACATGCTAACCAGTAGTCTTCAGAAGAGCATCTTCAAAATAATGCTTGTATTTTTTTCCTTGGGTTTTATTTTCTTTGCATTTGTACATGAAGATAATTTATATTCTATTAACAGCAGTGCTCCCAGTTTTCTCATCTCAGTTTATTATCTTGAGATTGTATAACTGGACATTTTTTATGTTAAGTGTTTACAATTGGTTCTGGTTATTTCTTCTGAGACTCATGTGAGTGAACACAGCCTGTGGGGTTACTCCACAGGTAACCCAAGTTTGTTTGTTGAGGGTTTTTTTTTTTTTACACTTAACTGTGCACTTTCAGGAGTTCTGTAAGCTGAAAATACTAACAGGGGTTTGGGTTTGGGTGTTCTTTTCTGTCATGGCCTATAGTCACAACTTAAATTCCTACAATACAGTTTCACTTTTAGCTTTGGCTGAATCACAGCATGTCAGCCTCAATGTGAATATGAAGAACGTAATGAAAGACAGCCTAAGCAAGCTTAATATAAGATCTACAACAATGATTAGGAGAAAACAGTTTAGGAATCAAGCCCAAAGATAATACACAGCACAACATAAATATAGGTATATGCAGATATGTATCATAATGAAAAAAAAAAAAAAAAAAAAAAAGGAGCATACTTTCCTAGCACTTTTTTGTAGAGTTTGCTTTCTTGTATTCTCCATAAATTATCCTGATTTACATGCCCTCATTTTATCTGATGGTGTGACACCTAGCCATTTGTTTATGTTCTGGCTTGATCAAAAAATCTCTGGACATGTTCAGAATAGAGATGAGAAACTGGAGGAAAAAATGCCAAGCTTGAGCCTGCAATGGTTAAATGAGGATAGTGCTCTGGACAGAATCACAGGGAAAAATGAATAGCAAGTAATCTTGGCTGGACTGTACTGCCAATGACACATACGGCAGAAGAATTTCATTGATAGCCCCCTTCATAGAAATTTCTGGAGGTTTTTCTTTAATTTTTAAAACCAAGTCTTGAAGAATTATGATTAGGAACTTAACCGATTATTTTCAAAACTTTTGAAAACCAAACGTTGCTAATGCTCTGAGATTTTTTGGTTGATGCCTTCATCTGGCTTGAAAACATTTTAGTACTGCTCTCATGACATTTCTCCTAACAAAGTCCCAACAATTTCATCCTTAGGCAAACAAACCTTCCATTGAAAGCAGTAGGAATTTTTTCTGTTTAAAAACTTCACATCACAACTGGGTCCAAAGTTCCTTTTAATCCACACTTACCAACTTCAGAGTAGGGATTCAGACCTAAATTTGCTTGGGGAAAGGAACCCTGATTTTTTTTTTTTATTTTTTTTTTTATTATTTTTTTTTTAAATAAAATCACTACCTTCCTTTAGGTAAATAACATTTTCAAACTAAAACCACATTGCAGATAGCAGTATGTTGTCTGTTTAATAAAGAGAGCAGAAGGCCTTGCATGGTTTTGATCGGTTACAAGACTTAAAACAACTATATTAATTTATTAACACAATGAATTCTGTGCACATAGTAGACTGCAATTATCTTCAGGAACCACCACACTTTAAATGAGAAAGTTTTGCATTGCAGGAGTAGACTAAATTTACTATAACACTGGAAGAGTAGAGATAGCATGCTGCAGCAAAAAGGAAGTCCAAAATATTTTCGGTTCAGTCTGAAAGTTATCCAAGTTATAAAAAAAAAGTGTAATAACTGCAAAGCAAATTACAAAGAAATTTATGAAGCATTAATTTCAGTAAATGTATAAAAATGTAATTATAACCAGCACATGTTCTGCCTCATAATGAATTATAGTAAATATTTGACAGTTATAAAACATACTATGCTGAACACTTTGATGTGGACAAAGTTCACTATATGTACACAGGATTATCAGTGCAGAGAGAATGAAGGGAAAGATAATTGTTCTAGATACAGATTCTCTGGAGAATTAAGTAACAAAATCATGAAACTGGGAGAGCTTGCAATTTGGAGGTGCCTGTATTCTGTTGTAATCCACAGAATTGAGGACTGAAAACAATCCCCCAAAACTGGGGATGAGAAAACTTTCTATTAAAGTTTAAGGGTGGAAACCCAGTGCCTCACCTTATAGCCTAAGCATTGTCAGGTCTTCTAGTGACTCAAATGAAAAGATTGTCTACACTAGAAGCATACTACTAATTTCCAGTATGGGATTTGCTATGATACCCCTTATCTTTGCTAACTTCTTATGCTATGAAAAAACAGTAGGGCTCTGACCAAACACCCTTGCCTCCACCGCTCCCACTGCCCTCCCCTGCCTCCCCCCAAAAGAAAACACCAGCTCATGCTTTCTAAAAGCTTTGTGGGTCTTTTGCAGGATTTAATTTATGTAAAGATATTTCACATTTCAATTTCATAATTTTACTAAGTTTCAAGACAGTTTGCATTTTTCATAAAGTTCTAAGTGCTACCTACAATAATGAGAACCATAGTTTTAGTAAAGCACTAATGTTTATGATTAAAAAAAAAAAAAAGGCTAGAAATGAATCAAAGTCTTGGAAAACAGACTGTGAATAAAAAAAACCTCCCCATCAGTTGGAGAGAGTCTTTTATATGTCTGCATCATCCAACTTGGCTTTAAAACGCTGTCATTTAAAAAAGTGAACCATAGTAATTACAGAAATGTAAAAGCATTTCCTTCCTGACATTTTTTTCCCCCCTTTAAGAGGAGAAGCAGGCATACCTTCTTATTGAAATAATGCTTGTAAATGTTGAATTGCTGGCAAAGAATTATCTATTCACCTATTTAAAAATGGCCCTGAAGATTTAGTTTGGGGTTTAAAAACACTTAAAGAAGCAAATGAACTCTACAAAAACAGATGACAGAAAAAGAAGAACCTGGGCAGCCACTAGGCTAAACACTCATGCTGTAGTTTTCTGGACTGAATCCCTGGAGTTTTTCAAACAAATGTAACAGGATAATCAACTTTCATGATCACTTAATACTTTGCTTTATCCTGTTGCTCCTATTCCTCCTGCCGTGCCCTAGGGTCATACCAACAGGAGGACATGGGCTCATAATTTAGCAGCTTTAAACACGGGGAGCGGCGGGGGAGGAGCATGGTTTTGACCTCAGAAATAGCCCTGCATATCTGCCTATTTCTTTCGCTTAATCTTGAAGCTGTTCATATTGTGGAAATGGTGTGCGACAGCCACCTTTTCATGTAGCATCTTTTCTGCACCGGTCCGTGGAAGGTTATTGGCAGGTGACCAAGCCCTACAATGCGCTTCCTTGCCCGGCGGTGAGATTCAGGGGGTCTGAACGAGCTGACAGCCGCAGCAGAGGGGAGGGACGAGCCCTTGTGCAGGTACGCCCCACGCTGGCTTGCAGCCATCGCAACTCGAGGCATATCTTCTGCTAAGGGGATTTCCTCGATCTAATTAAGACTAATTTGGCCTAGCAAAATTGTATAGATCATTGTATAGATATATACAGGAAATGGTGCAGCTTGGTCATAAGGAGCCAAAATAGTTTCCAATGGAAAAGCAAGGATATATATTTTGCATAATTTTATTTACATTCTGAAAAAAAAATTATAATTATAAACTTACAACTTGATGAAGTCTGAAGACAAGAATGATGCCTTTTAAACAGCCTGTCTGACCTTGCTCTCACTGCAACACAGAAGGCTACAACTGGTGAGTTCAATTCAATCCCATATTTATGGTGCAAGGTTTGATCTTGTGCTCTTAACACAACTCCCATGCTTCAGCCATAAGCATTACAGGTATCAACTGCTACATATAAAACTTCTTAGTTTCTCTTCAACTCAGTAGTCTATATATTTTTAAAGCCCATAAATAAGGAAGTGGGGTAGTGGACCGACTGTCACGATGAACGAGGTTTGCATTTACACCACAACACTGACTAAAGGAGCAATAATTGCTGTAAAATTTACCACTCCTCATTCTTAGCACCTGGTGCTCAAGGGAGACAAGCTAGCCCAAGGACTGCAGTTTCATAGTGGAGAGCGAGAAGGCTCTCAGATCAGGGGAAACAACAGAATTTATTCGTACAAAAATTATGCAAATATATAAAACCAGGTAATATCTCAGGTAAAAAACTATTTTGGTCTATTTGCCACTGGCTTCTTGGTCTGAAAAATGAATATGTGTCAGATTTTTATTCCTCCTAGAAAGCAATACTTTCTAGGCAAAATAGGCATTTTTGAAACTCAGTATTAGATCAGTCCATTTCAGTAATAAGACAATTCAGTGACTAGCATGCTGCTGCGTGTCTCAGAGAAATAAGTTTAAGTACTAGTACTGGATACAGCTTGTGTAGTATCTCATTTCTTCACAAATAAATAAGATACAAGAGGAGCAGGAAGATGTAAAGGGAGGAAAAAAAGAAAAAAAAAAACACAGGCAGAAAAGAAATATTCTTTCAGTGGATCCTGTGGTCTTTGGTAGCCCGGTGAGCTGTTTGTGGCTTGCTGGGGATGCATTCAGTTCTCCCCTCTGAAGGCCACTTGCACACTGTCACCAATTAGTATTGCGGTCTGGAGCTCAGCAAGCTGCTAAGTGTCTTCTGAGCTACCGTTCTGTAACCTTTCCAAAACTGACCTTTTCATTATCATTTCGCATCACTCTGTGTGTGTATGAGAAAAAAATAGACTTTTTAATGTCACGCTTATTTCCATTGGCTTTTAAGCTTCTTGTCAAAACATACTGACTTATTGTAAGTTAAGTGAGAAAGAAAAAGCTAATCTTTCATATATATTCAAAACAAAACATTTCTTTCTCTTTTTCAGGATGAGTATAGCACTGCATCATGTTCATCACCACACAGTGCATGGATGTTAATGCTAATAGCTGCATACTAGGACCTCATAGTCAGCTCTAGAAGCAAATGTTGGTTCCTCTGAGAGAACTGCAACAAGCCCCCTTCCCGAGCAGAGTTGGCTGGAAATCCCGGATGCCTTCGTGGGGAATTGGTTCTCATAATAGTTGTTGACATTCTAAGGCATAGCTGCTAGTGGGCTGTTTAATTCCTTTACAGAGTGCATTTGGTTTCTTGAAATGCATCAGAAATAATCTTGTAAAAATTCCTGTGGAATCGTGAGACAAGTGTTGGTAAAACAGCATACTAAACAGAAGTTTAATATCAATTTCTGTTTCTCAATTCTCAAGAACAAATGCCTCTGTCAAAGTTCTTAAGATTGGCGTGAAAACAGTGGTTCCCTCTGCATGGTTCTGTAAAAAATTGTGTCCAATGGGTCCACATAAATTGAGACTGCTCATTGTTTTCTGGTAGTTTTAGACTGCCAGATGATTTGAATTTGCCAATTCCTATTGCTGCAGAAGGCACTGAAAGACAGCTACCTGTGGAAATTTGAAAGTTGCAGTGTTAATCTTAAACTGTCAAAAATGCTGCATTAGTACCTCTAGAATCTTGATAATTTCTGTAAAACACGGCATAGCACCCCCCAGACACATACACACACACAAATATAACCTCTGTTTTCCCGTCTACAAAATATGTGAAAAAACCCTCTATGATGCCTTGAACTTGGAGATCCAAGCTATGAAAGAGGGTATATACTAGCAAATCATGTACAAAGCAGCACACAAAAACCTCACAGCACGTGCTAGTTTTCACACATAGAACAGCTGTAGACAAGTGATCTTTTTAACCCGTATTTTAGATATGATTTGTAAGACCTTTTGTTTTGTGTGTTGAATATTTATATATATACCATCATATCTATCCTACACACAAAAATCTTAGGCATAATCACAAATACTGAAATAAATGCCCAAATAAAAAAACCCAGAAGCCTTACATTAATAATTACCCAATAGCGCTGTAAATTGCAGAAGAGGTAAAAATGATAGTTCCACCTAAACATCTTGGTATCAGCACACACAAATCACTACCCAGACCAAGACCTGGATACATGGATCAGTTTGACACTTTACATTTCAGCAACAAACATAACCTCAACAAGTAAACTCTGTACTAGTGAGGGACATAGCAGAATGAGCAGATAAGGGACATTGTATAAAAAGATTCTGTGGTTATGTAGATAGTCCACATGAAATTAATTTCTTTGTAGGTATAAGACTTTTAAATACAAAACATTTCTCATAGCACAAGATCCTTTTACTACCAATCATTTTTAATACCTCATGCATTCTTATAAGAGGTTCACAAGACTTAATTAAAAATTATTTGAGCTTCCTCCTTTCCCATCTTGGTGAAGTCACCATCCTTTCGTAGAATTGAGTTTCTAGAGGTCACTTATTTCAAAAGAGAGAGTGAGCAATCAGTGGATATCCATTTCACCTTAGGGTTTTCCCATTTTTCAGGTTCATATTCCACATATTTGCTCTTGGGCTAGAGTCTACCCTCATTATCCTAAATATGCTCTGATAACAAACCTTGTCAAGTCTTAAGAAAGGGTTCTCAATCATAAAGTTGACCTGTTGCTGATCTGATTTTCCCCTCCTTCTCTTCTGTCCCCCCACCCCTCCCTTTCCCTCCCCCCCATCTCTCAGAAGATCTTATTTCTCACAGGCTTCTAAAGACCATTTTCATTACCTCCTGGGCATTGGGCTCCGGTGCGCACTCTCTCTCTCTCATTTCTTTGATTTCTAGAACTACCTGACTTCCACGTTAGCTAACCCAATTGCTTTTTGTTTTTCTATATCCCTTATTGAAACTGCCTTATCTTTTAGCTTTATTTCCTTCACTTGCCTTTGCCACGTGCTGAAGGCCATGTGCCTAGATAGGTCATGCTGCTTTTTTAAAGATCTGCCTTTAGGTCCTCTTCCCAGGCATATGTCAAAAAATTGCTAGTTACCCATGAAACCTGTTCCCCCCCCCCACATATTCTCAAACTCTTGTCTAGTGTCTGCTTCCAGCTACACCTCTGCTCCTTGAATCTTGTTTTTACAGATTCCACAGGTTTTCAGGGAGCACTTACCATGTAAACAAATACTGTCAAGCACCCACTTGAGGGTAATATTAGTTCTTCACCTTCTCCACACAGTTTTTTCATTATCTCCTCTACTATCAAGAACACGTCAAATCCTGCATCAATAGCCATCTTTTTAGAGAAAAAGAAAACTATCAGCCCTCTCTTGCTTCCTCAGTGCAACCAAAGAATAAAGTCACACATCCCCTTAACTCCAAGAACAAGTCGACTCTGCCACTAAATCTAAACAATTGGTTAAAAAAATTTCTTTCTCCAGAATGAAGTTAAATCTCAGTGGATGAGCCTAAATAAAATACAAGAAGGTTGAGAAGTCCTGATTAATTTGTTTTAGATCAGAAAAAGATTCAGCAATTCTTGCTAATCTTGAAATAATGACTATTTCTGTGTAAATCCACCAGGTAGTATTTACAGCCACGTGCAAAACAGAACAGCTTTATTTTACACAGCAGCTCAAACAAAACCTGATATTACCAACTCCTATTAGCTCTGCCCCTACACCAGCCACAGTCAGAAATAGATTTGTTTCCAAGCCATTTTCTTCTTTGTGACCCAGTGGTCTCCTTCAATGACAAAGACTCTTCAAAAGCATAAGGACAAGAACATGTTAATACAGTGACACGTTGGTAGCATCCTTATTTGCCGTAGTCATTCCTTTATGACAGTTTTGAAGCTGGGGAAGAGAGTGCAGAGAATCCTAAGAGAAACTGAAGTGGTAGTCAGAAGTGGTAGTCAAAGGTGTCGATGGCATTTATAATTTTATTTATTTACTGGGAATCATCATGGGATAACGATTGTTGGGGGGAAAAAAAACCCAACAAAAACAAAAACCAAACCACCCACAAAACCAGTATGGTTGCAAAACCAAGAATCAACATTTAAGTCTCACATTCCCTTATAAACAATTGTATCGGTAGATTCCCCTTGTCCAGGATCATCTCATTCTTCCCATCTTTCGAGTTCCTCACATGCTTTTTCCTTGCCCCTCAACCCCCAGTCAGCAGCACATACTCCTACTTTTTATGCTTATCAGCCCATGCCATTGCTCTGTTAAATGCCAGGTGCCATCTATATACTCAAATATTTGACAGGTATTCTTTAATTCAGAGTTTGTTTGCTTTGGTGGCTTTTTGGGGCGGGGGAATAAGTAAAACAGCAGGGCCAAACATTAGGATTTTAACAGAATCACCGTTCTATTGTAATAAGTTTTGCTTGACACACCTCTGTATCTTGCCTAAGGCTGTGCAATTTTAATCTACATGTGCATTAGTGCCCTTGGAGCACAGAGATACCTGGAAATGTTAAGCAGCAGGCTAAGGAAGTGAGACATCGAGTTGTTTGATATGCACCACAAGTAAGGAGCAGTGAACCATCGGGGGGACAAGCTACAGGTAGACGGTCTTCTGCTCTTTATCATTACCTGTGAGTCCAGATGCTAAAGTTGTTTAGGCTAATTCTACTTTGGCACCAGCACTTTCATTTTATACTGTGCTTCAGGCTATTAAAGCTTCAGAAGAACGTGCTGATACTATGCACCTGGAATATCTAAATGGAGTAACAGATTGTTTGTCTTGAATATAGGAATTACATTGTTTATAAGGCACTGTATGACTCCTGATCCGCTTGTGGGCAGGCATGCCACCACGTCACCTTGTGGTCCACAGCAGAAGCAAACCCCCCAGTTAAATCCTTAGACATCTGGAGTTACTGAAGAAGTTTCTGTGGAATGCATCATTAGAGACAGAATTTCATTTTCCCAGAAGTTGGTACAAATAGATACTATGGAAAACTTTACAATGTCTAGTTGTAAGAATGACTTTGAGGGATTGGTGAAAAGCAAGCAGTACTGGATATTTGGTAAAAGTAAGCTAGCATAGGTTAGATGCATTTCTACATAGCTGAAACTCTGCTAACGATATTTTGGTGGACAGTTTGTTTTTAACAACAACTAGGAAACTTCACATTTAACCCAGAACTTTCAAATGCAAAAGCTTTTATTGTGGGTGGGGTGGGAAGACAATTTGTAGATTTCTCCTTGTAGAAACATTGTTTCCTACTGCAAAACTAAGTATCTACAACAACGTGCACTCATACAGAGGATTTCTACTTTAGTAGAACTCTAGTTTTGTATTTAGGTAGCTTCAGATAATGAGCTGCAGACAAATCCAGAGTATGCACACAGCCAATACTTTTTGCTCTGTGGCGCACCAGAGTCCTGCAGAAAGGAGCCCAGAACAGACAACTGGAGGGAAGATGCATCATAGACTTCACCCATGGAGTAGCTTGCACTGGGCTGTTTTTTAAAGTGCTACACTCCCCGAGCAGGTGACTTGCTCTCAAAATGAAGCAGCTGGCAAATGTGGTGACCATGGACTTTACAGAGAAGGACAGAGGAATAGATCGCATATGTTCACATAACTTAATTTCAAGGGAACGTAAAGCTGGGTCTTACTGAGATGCTACGTGTCATTGAATTTAGAGATTAAAGAGTAGAAAAATAATGCAAAGGTTTTATATTTCTTGACCTTAAGCAAATTTATAGCTATCTTCATGTTTATTCAGTTTATTCAGACATTCTATCATGACCATACATACCATTATTCATACAGAATTTAAAACTGTCTTAAAGCCCATGATACTCCCCTATGTATCTGTTTTGTAGACCCCATCCCTTTTATCAATACACGAGGAGAGTGTTTACATTACAAAAAAATCCATATGCCACAAATGAAACATGCATGTGTACATGTGCAAGACTTGTAAGAACTATAAATACATTGCATTAATAACAAATCAGTATTAAATTCTGCATTTATTCTTGTGTAAAAAAAAAAAGCAGGTGGCATTTATTTGCAAGCTTGGATTGAAAGATTCCCCCCCCAAGTCACTGTCTTGCTCATCTATGGAGCAATTTTTCTGGTGTGTGACAAAGATCCCAGAAAAGGGGTAGGAATACTTTCTGCTAAGGCTTCTGCAGAGCATAACACAACCAAGTATATTGCTCTGCTCTACAGTCTCCTGAAAATCCCCAGTATTCTTATTAGCAGTGTGTGTTTTATGCTGACTTTCACAGTATCTTAATGAAAAGAATTTTATTAAAGCAAAACTTGTTAAACATGAAGAAGAGCAGTTCTCCAACATTAAACAATTCCTGTTTGTTTGCTTAGCCCTTTGCCACTTAAAACCTGTTACTTCATTTATGCCTCAGGAACAGTAAATATTAGATAATTTATTTCTAAAAAAGGATATTACAGCTCTCCTAGATAGGATGTATCTTATATATGCTAGTTTAAAAAAACAAAATTGAGGAGGCCTACTGTGAAAATTACAAATGGCTTTAGGACGTATTGCATATTTCAGTAATTTCATTGTATAGATGTACTGTAGAAGAATGGATTTCTGAGTTCATGGGAAGTAAACTGCGGATACTATAGTCAGGATCAACCCAAATACAAAGCCTAAGACTGTGAGCTATTCACTGAGATAGAAGTGATAAATGTAGTTTCTCTGAAACAGAAAATTACTATTCTTGCAGTTTTCCCTTTTGCAGGGCATTATGTGGAATTCCAGTTTCTACGCTTGCAAATTGGTCAGACTCAGCTGTTTCGAGTAAGCAACTGAGGAAACCGTCTCATTTCAGTGATTTGACCATTAATAAATGAAACATGATATACTCCAAAAGAAATTCAGAAGAAATGCAACTATGAAAATACAGGCACAATTTACAGTATTAGTAAACTAGATCTGGACAACCAGATTTTGATAACAGAGAGACTCAGTACAAGAGATGGACCTCAGCTGGTTCTGCTTATGTCATTAAAATCACTTATTATCAACACCAAGTATATAATTTTGTGTAATCCCAAATACAATGAGCTTTTTTACTATAAAGAGGTTTTTCTTTAGAAAGTGCTCAGTTTTGTCCTGGATCCAGGTAAGAGCTTACAGCTCCCCTGGGAGAGAGGAAGGCGGGGGGGGGGAAGAATCTGAGATAGTTTTTCTTGCCAGAAAGTCATAAAATAGAACTAAGATGGAAGAATTATTAGTTCCCACCCTGCTCTACTTGCTGCCTATGTAGAATTGTTCCCTATGGCACATTATGTAGTGTTTCATCCAGATTTATTTTAAGTGTTCAGCTCAATTTCAGCCATGAAACTGCAGCTAACGAATAATCTCCTTTGGTTTATTTTTATCACATTCTCAAGTATGCATTAAAATTAGCATAATTGATGGTATAATTAAAGACATCAGCACAACTCTGAATACAGGGTTTGCTAGTTTACATGTGCTCCATGCTGGTTGGACCTTAGAATAGGATTTTTTCCTGAAAGCTTTCTGCCAACATGACGTTGGATTATTTTAAAGACCCTTTTAACTCCTGAATTATTGTCCAGTAGGTTACAAGATGTTTTAGTAGCTTTTAGAGTTACATTCGTAGTCTCCTGCATAATACGCTTCAAAATGAAAAGCAGGTAAGGACACAATTCAGCCTACTCCCATGCCATCTGTCCATTGTGTATATAAAATTGATTCCAGTCATGAAGGTAGAGTATCCCTGTGTTTCTTTTGTAAAAATCCGTCTGCACTAGCAAAATAGGAGCACAACCACCTCAACAAGCACAGCAATTTCCAATTGCCTACACAGGTGTCAAAGCGTAAGCACCTGCCATTAAGGAAACATTTCTCTTTAGGCTGTGGCATTAGCAGAGAAGGAAGAAAGGCACAGGCTCAATATAGCTCTAAACAGAGTGACAGTCTTCCACTTCCTTTTCACGTACACCCTGTGTCATTAGGATTCTAGGGACCAGCACTGAAATTCAGTTAAGAGCTGATAAAATGACCAGAGGGAATGAAGCTAATGAAGAACACTCCTAGATGCCATGCCAGTGAGTTTGTATTCTTTCATATATGTCCTGGTGGACCTGCAGTGACAATTACCCTGCTTCAAAGAGGACACTAGTTACAATAATCTTCCTAAGACCTTAATATTTATTAACAACATAATTAACGTTAGTGCTCATTTTACAGTCAACTTTTGGACCGTGCAAAGTCCATGGTTGAACCTAACTCCACGTACAGGATGTTCTCACACTTTCATCCATTCAGTAAGATATATTCTTGTACTGTGCCCTTCAACTATCCAACAACAAACCGTTGCTGTTCGCAAACTAAGGTCCCACATTCATGTAGCCAACTACTAACTCATACATGGATGTTGAAGTGGTAGCGTGCTTTTAAGCCTACTGTAATTAGCACCTTTTTTCCTGCTAAGGCAGTGGTTCCCATTATACTCTTCCCTTTGTACCAGAAACTACACACAGCTGTTAGCCCTAGCTCTACCAATCTGCTTGATTTTACAAGGCTCTAGAAATAAGTGGATTCTGAGAAAATAAAGTTTTAGTGGAATAATGCTTCAAATGTATTTTCTTTCAGATACTCTGCTGAGTATTATATAGTTGTACAATGAATGGTCTGTTCCAAATTTATGAACAAGTCAGCCTAACTTCTCATGGTTGCTAGTGAATTCAGTTACAGAAGTTTTCCTCTATCCTCAGATTAAGTAAAAAGCAGATAGTAAAAATGTCAGAATAAAGTATAAAACAATCTCTCTTTTTCCTAAAGAGGAAGCTAAAGCAAAGGTGGAGCTGGGAATAACTGAAAGGGTGAAGTGGATGTGTCCCCAGTTTGAAGGGTCGTCAGTTATGAAATAAACTCAGAACTATCCCTCATTTGGTATGCAGCAGAGCTGTAGGACCTCCATATGCTTGAAGATAACTGCACTAAGAGAAGATTTTAATCAAGGGTGATGTACAAAAACAGTGCAATGGCAAAAAAGAGATCTTGATTTCCATACTTACATACAGACATTTTAGACAGCTATAATAGCTCTTAATGAGAATTAATGGAAGACTTCCGTCTCTTTAAACTGTTTATTCAATGAAAGATGCTTCGTAAGTCCAAAACTCTTGACTTGTATGAAGTAGAAAGGGAAGTTTTGTGTCTGTACAGATCTTTATCAGGCATGAGTTTATGGCTCTACATTCAAAAGTCTTGAAGGAGCGACTGGTGCTTCAACATAGTTTGTAAAAATGTTAAAAATATATTTTTAAATATGGTACCTGATGTTGATTTCTGATATGTAAACCAAGCAAAAGAATTCATTTGCGCCTGTAATTTGGCACAATTCCATTATCACTTTTCATTTAATTCTTTCAAATGCTTCTCTGCTGCATTTCATCTACCTTAGATCTCCTCTCTCTCAGCTTCCTTTTCTTGAATCCGTTACAAAAGATACTTTACCTGTTTTATACTTCAAAATACCTTTGTTTCAAAGGGAGAAGATAAAAGAGGATAAAAAACATCAGAAGCAAGCCTTGATAACGAGGCAGACTTTGAAGCTTTGATATAAATACAGCACAATGCTTTCTAACAGATTTTTAATTTAAACTCTTACATTAAAAGAGAATAATTACTAGACCCAGTGGCAATGCAGGAAGACACACAGCTTAAGTGCATATCTACAGAATGCTTCCATGGTATTGCTTACTTCCCTGTTTCTTTAATAACATTTCAGCTATATAATGGTTCTGGCAAGTGCCGCCTGCAAAAAGCTTTTTGAAAATGTAATCAGTCTGTACAAAATTGAATTGTCAAGCAGTACAAGTTAGATCGAGAAGTACACTTTGGAAAAATATGTTGGAGCTTCATTTGAATATAGTTTACCAGGTATTTCTCAAATGTGTAAGTGACAGATTTACCCTGAAATTCTTAAAGATCAGGAAATTTAATGCAAAAATACTCCCACTAGCATACCTTTAAATAAGAGCAAAGCCCCTTTTGGCATCCATGTCCTCACCTGACAGTTAGTGATAGAGAGTCTAAATGTGATTTGCTGTCAGTAGTTATTAAGAAAACATCACGTCTCTCTTGGTAACAGGAATTAAGAGCATAGATCATGGAGGTCATGGGGTTTTAATACAACTCAAAAGTAATTATAAGTTTACTCAAGTTACCTTGGATTACTTTAGAGTTAAAGCATTAATTCATTCACATGTAAGGTAGTATTTTCAGATGAATCACGATCATTTGGGTGGTAAAGTCATTTGGCCAACGAAAAGAAATGGAAATCATCACATGAGAAGAATGGGAATGTAGTCCACAAGGAGCTTACGACGTGCTGAATTGGGACCTCCACTACAGTCCATTAACCTCAGTAAGCCAAGTGACTGCACGTTTAAATTGACTCCGAATCGGGGAGTCTTGAAATGCAGTCTAATTGATTAGGAACTAATAAATTATAACACCTAGTTAACCTCTAAGAAGGGTCTTAGCTCTTTGGGAGACTGAGTCCTAAGAAGCTAGATGTAATTTCAACAAGCATTGATACCTATCAGGTTACTTCATCTTAATTCAGTGTATTTCTGACTCAGGAAGATAAGTAGGTAAAAGTCCTAGTTCATTTTAAAATATCAGTCCTGCTTATTTCTTACTATTTTTTAAAACCATGAATGTATTTTGAAATAGACATTCTCAATAAATCTGTATCACTAACATAATCAAATGAGTTTTAGGCTTAAAAGTGTAGAAATGCCAATAAGTTTGAGTAGACAAGTGTGTAGGCGAATAAATAAATGTAGTTTTTTCCATGTTAAATGAAAATAGGAATTGTGAAATGAGCTGTATTAAGATTCAACGTTAAGTATACCCACTTCATCTACAGTTTTGTTACAGTTATAGGTATAGTCAAAACCTTAATTCGTGTGTGCGATTATAGTTGGCAAATACTAGTATAAGCCAATACTCTGTGCAACCAGCTTTCCATCTGCAATTCTGGATGTAAACTAGGAAAAATGCCTGAGAATAATACGTACAGTTTGGAGGTTACAGCACCAAATAACAAGAATGACAAAGTGAAAGCACTGAAGATCTGATTGAGTGACAACCACTGACAAAGCTTTGGAAGAAAGGGATGCGGAAGCAAGGAGACACAAAAAGCAAAAATATTCCTAATCACTTCCACTATGTATAAACCAATATAATTTTTAAAAATAACCAACACACTGTCATCTCACACTTCCGAATGCAACTTCTCAAAGCAGTTTCTAATGTGTGTTTCTGACAGCCATGAATCAGAGATCTGCTATTTGGCATGAAAATCTAGAAACCAAATTGTACACTGCCAGCATAAATGTACCAAAAGTAGTGAGAGTTTGAAGGCAATATGTCAGGTTGTCCACACAGTACTCTAGACTGAATATTTTGTCAAAATGTGTGTCGCATAGACAACAGGAAAAAAGTTTAAAGGAATATAGCCCTTCTAGTGAAATACTTCAATGTAATTACAAATCTGTTATCCCTTGCTGTGGATTACCTAGTGGTCTAGCACACCTTCAATGGACAGATTTTTCAACTTATTTTTTAACCTCCATAATAGGTCGATGCCCTACCCATCAATTTTACTCTCCTTTGCAGATAAATGAGGCAGTGACCCTATTAACTGTTTCCTTGAGTAGCTGTGTGATGGCACAGTGCTCACTTTGTGAGCATGTTAGAAATGCAGTAATGATATGGCCTGACAAGCCGCTTGACTGCATGTTATTTAATGCTCAGAGGGCCACTAAGTGTGCAGTGAAATTTGTGCTCATAAGATAAACTAGGCAGCATTAACAATTGTTTCATTCAGTGGGTAGAATTCTCAGAGGAGGTTACCTAAATCATCTCTAAGCCGATGGCCCAGCAGTGTGGGCAAAGGAGAAAAGGACAGAAGCAGGGAGGGCGCATGGGATACTGCAGGGACTCACAGCAGTCTTGAGCCAGAGGTGTTAGATAAATTCTGAAATCTAACATATTTGAGGGAGGTATTCAGGGGCGCTTCTAAAATTCTTGAGACACAGGCAGGAAAAGTCTCAGAAAACTATTTTCTCCACAGCTCTATCGAACTATTCTAAGCTTAGCCTAATGAGGATCACAGACCCAGCTCATCACAGACAACACTGCGGGAGTCAAAATTGGCAATATTTCTTATTCAGAATGCCATTACTGTGCTTCAGTCACCTTTCAGGTCAATTTAGAAGAGCTGATGCACCTTCTAAAGTGTATCTCCCTTGCAAAAAAATTTGAGATTATTACTTTGCAATGGTCATTTTTTCCCCCACATCACTACAGTCACAATTATACATGCATACCCTAGGCACATATCAGTTAAATAGCTTGAGGTTGTTGTTACAGAAGGCTGAAAGGAATGAGGCTGGCCTTTAATAGCATCTGTGAGAGCTTCACAGCATTGTCAGGGACAAAAGACATTAAACACCTGGCTGAAAAATACAGAGCCATTACTTGCATCATTCGGTTGCTTTATGTTTTATTTTGCCATTCTAAGATTTTTTTAATTTTTTTATTTTTTTTTTTTTAAGAACAACTGTAGTGATCCTGAAATAACAACAACAACAACAACAGAAGAATATGGCTAGCATGTCTGGGACATTTGCCATAAATGAAGCAACAGCTGCGGAATACCCCAGGATTGGTTCCACTTGCTCTTTGATAACTGCTGTTTAGAGAAGTCAGAAAAAGTAGAAAATATGGATAACAGAAGAGTGAAGAACTGTTGCTCCCTAGTGCCTAAAAAAGTAATCCCTTGACAAAGAGCAAAGCAATACTGCAAAGGAAAAACAATTAGGTAATCCATGTATCTCTAGCATTTAGCTTTAAGCAACATGATATGTTTCATGATGTTCTTAACATTTTGCTCCAAGATAAAGTATTTTCAGGAACACTGACCTATACAAAATAGAAACAGCTTCCTGCATTCAATCACGTTTCAACCATCTTGCAAAAAATTCAGAGATAATAAAAAGTAATAAAGATAACTGTCAGAAACTAGATTGTAGTATCTGTGTTGTGTGTTTGCATTATGATGTTTACCAAAAAGAATAGATTAATTGTAGGTCATATTGCATTTGAATTTAGTATTTATATTATGAATAAATTATCATGGAATTTTAATGCACGGACTGCTTTAACTATATTTTTCATTCATGTATCAAAAAGTACAAGTGCAGAAATAGTACATTTATCCATTCTTATGGCATTAAGAACATAATCTCCTTGCAATTGTAAGCTGTTTTGTTCTATTTTATTTATTATTTGGTATAGTACTTTGGGTTACACCATTTGCTGGCAGAAGTTGAACCTGACATAATTTTATCTATTCTAGGCTTTTTCTGCTGTTGTAGTCAGTGCTCTGTTTATTGTCCAAACTATGAAAATTGCAATGCCTCTTCAAGTAAAATTACACTTTTTTTCTCAAAGCTGCTTAAGTCTCACTGTAAAATTATCTTATTTTAAACGTTGTGCCTCTGCAGTGTACTTCCAAAGTCCTTTTGAGACGTTAACTAATGAATCATTTAACAATTCATCGAGCTATGCGGTTCGCGTATTGTTATACATTTGGAATCGGGCCTTCCCTACTCGGCCGCAGCAAACAGGACAGCGTCCGTCCCATTGCTCTGCAGAACCGGGTACCCAGACCGGACTGCAATGGCCTCCTGCATTTATTTAACACTCCAAGGGTTTCACGCGACTGTTCTCCCTTTCTAGGGCAGAGACCTCGCTCTCCAGCTGTTCGGCCTGGTGGGCCTTGCTTCGGCCTGCCCGCAGGCCCCAGCCCCGCCTGATGTCTCCGGCCTTCTCCCGAGGAGAGGGGCGGGCAGGGGTCCAGGGAGGACCCGCAGGTCACACAAATTTGAGATTACCGACTCAGAGGAGGGAGCCGAACCGTGAAAAGGTCGACGTGCCCAGCCTCTGAGAGACGGAGAAGTGTCTCGGCCTGGCTGGGCAACCTCCCCCTCCACAGAGGTCGGCTGGACTCCCAGTCAGGACAACACTGGGAGCCGACTGGCTCTTAAAAGCGCTCCCTGCGGTGGCTCCGCACGCCTGCAGGCCTTCATTCCTGAGAGAAGTTGAAATGATCTGCCGTACGTGAGCGCGACTGCACTGCGTTGGGTTCCAAGGAAGCTAAAATACTAGGTAGTGTATTGGGTTTGACCTTAGCAGCATTTGAAATAGTCTCCTGATAGTAACGGTGAGTTCTAGTCTATTGTGTCCAGCAATAATGAGCACTGCCTTAAAAGAGCACATATCGATTTCGCTGCCAGTTGTCAGCCCTTACTTAGTCATTTCACAGCACTACAATAAGATCAACAGTGCTATAACCGTGCCACCCTGATCGTTGAAATATGCACTGTGATAAAGTAACACTTTGCATTTAAGCAATGGCCTAGCCAAAAAAAAAAAAAAAAAAAAAAAAAACCTGATAGTGCAGAAACCATTTCTTCCTGTAAGATTTATAGCAATATCAAGTGGGAAGAGAATAATTGGTTTTGCTCCGGTTTCAGGTGAAAAACATTATAAGCTTAAAATATTACCCATGCTGTTAATTCAAATGAATTCAGAAATTAAAAAGTATAATAATTTATCTATGTAAAAAATGAAAATATCAGCAAGTTCATTAGGAACTTTAATTTTTACTTTATTGTTTTCTCTATAGAGCATGCATTGATCATATCTATCCAGTATGGGTAGGTTTGACTCACTGTAATAATAGACCAATTATTATGAAAATCAGAGCATAAAAAAAAAATCATGAACACATTAAAAAATATTTTTTAAAAACATAACAAAACCAACCATGAAAGAGTGGGTTTCCAGCTTCAGTACTTATATTCTCCCTAATGTCATTAACCACTGCTCAACTGATATATAGGAATGTCTAAAACTATTGATTTTATAAAGACAGAAAAATCAGGATTATTTTCATGTATTTCATTTCAAGAAAGTAAAAATGCCCTTTTTTTATAGCAAACCATTAACCACATTTCCTAAGCAATGCAATATTGCTGTCCACAGGAAGTCTTGCCAAAAAGTGAAAAAAGCTTGAAAGAACTGAAAGTGTTTGGTCACAACTCTCTTGTATCTTTCTCAGTTTTAGCTTCATGATTAAATTAACTCAGAGATTACACCTTTGGGTTTGACAGTCTTCAGCAGATTTGGGTTTTCATGAAGTTCTTTGAGCACCTTCTGAATTCATATAAACTTTTGCATCTCACATTAAATAGTACAGAGAACCAGAATTTTAAAACATTGGTTGGAAAAGGGGTTCCTTTTTCTTGTTTAAATTTTGCTGCTTGATGTTTTCATTTGTACATACCACCATCCTGCAGAGAGTTCTTATAGTCTATGAAAGAGTGGAGCATTACCCTCGACTCGCTCTGTTACTCATAATTTTCCAGACAGGTCCTACATCTCCCATTGCTGTCTCATTCTCAGGGTGCTCTATATCTTTGATCTTTACCCTTTTTACACCCATTCGAGCATTACTGGTTTCAGGTTTTGATATATGTGAGGATAAGATGGTGAGGGAATGCACAACTAAAATATACATGGACATGAGAAAATAGCTCACTACTGCTATCAGTGTCCAGCCTTTCCCCCCACCCCCAACTGTTGTAAATCACATTGTCATTTAAGATTGACTTAGTTAAGTATCGGTAGATTTTTTCAGACAAAAATCTTACAAGGAATTGTCAGCCAGTCCACAAGACCAGAAGACTAACTTCTTGGAGACAGTTATTTAAAAAGAAAGTCCTTTAACTCTGTAGTCTGAGGATCACTTTATACCGTAAGCAAATACAAAAATTGTGTCTACTGTCATGCCTTCAGTGACACTCTGCTAACAAAAAGGCATTTCCATGTGGATGTAATGCCACAAAACGGGCAAGGCAGAAGCTCTTGCACCAAATTAGACTGCTTTTTGAATCCTGACATACAGCCGAAGAGTGTTTTGTATAAAATCATTACCACCTTAAAATGAACATCTGAAACTGGAAACAAAACAAATGCAAAACTAGATAATTAGAAGCAGGGGTGTTTGTGTTGCCTGAGCTCAGGGGTTTAACCTCAGTCGCTCGTCTTCCCACACGTCGTGCGGTCAGTAGTGAAAGCCCAACCATCTAAGAGACCAAGTCGGAGAACCTGGCTCTGAACTGTGACTGGCACAGAGGATGCATGAAGAGCAGCTCAGCAGACGGGGATGACGGAGCCCTTGTCACACCCAAAGTGACATCTGAGTGGGAGATTCAGAAAGGCAAGGGTGGCAGCTCCCCGGGACAGGCAAGTGGACTCGCTGGATTTAATCCGACACAGATCAGATCAACGGTGATGCCTTTCGACACACTGGTCTTTTGTATGTAGAGAACGTAAAGACCGCTCTCAAACGCAGACCTCTCCTGTGCAAATGTTGAGAGATTAACATCTCTAGAACTGCCAAAAGCACAGAGTAGAAGAAGATGAAGAGTCATGAAGTTATCACATGGATTCATTAACCAACTGATTGGCGCTTTCCTATTGCTGCTGTCAGGAAAAAGGACAGGAAGACAGATTCACATTTATCTTAAAACACTACGTAGCAGCAGTTCTCAGGGAAAGTACATCTCATCTCTGAAAGGTGTCTAGCACTAACATATTTTGAAGATAGCAGGTGCTAACTGTGGAATGAGCAACTTTTATTAAGTACAAACTTACTGAGAAAACTTGGCATTTGCCATGGGGGTTTTGTTATTTCCATTCTTAGTATAATTACAAATGCTAGAAGTGCAGTCACTGAAGATCTAGGTATTAAGAAACAGGACCTAAAAACACAGATAAGTCCTTAAAAAAAAAAAAAAAAAAAGGGCACTTTTGTTTTAAAGTTAATTTAAAAAAACCCTAAATGATGACAAAGTAATCTGAGACTAGGAGATTAAGTCATACTTTATATCATCTCCTTACTGGCAAAAATCATAATCATTAGCAAAAACTAACTGTACCAGTGTTTTACACCAAAACTAAGATTACAAATCACTAAGATAAAGATCAATCAGTAACGAACAGTTCTGAGGCTAAACTCAGTATTCTAAAATATTAGAGTATTGCTACAGAGACACAGCATTTACCAGTAAATCCTTCATACAATATTCTGGACAACAACCTTCACATATGATATGCCTTTGCAGAGTATGCTTCAGGAAGCAAGCATTCCTATTTTTGTCTTTTTACCTTCATAAAGCTTGACTTCTCTATACAGAATAGCCTAAAATTCTTCCCAATAGCACGAACTATGAGATTTTACAACTAGCACAAAAATTGGGGCATTGTTAAAATGTCAGCTAGAGAGATACTACAGTTACACCGCTATCTACTGGTAGATTTCTTCTCTGTGGGCTGTAGGAATCCACACAGGTATGTTAAGAAAAGTGGTTATTGATAAGAACTAGTTTCCTTGCTGTGATTTTCCCTGAATAGAAAGTGACATTTAAAAAAAACCCCAACAAACGGGTACTATCGGCAATTATACTTTGTATATGGCAAGATTATTCAGAGCCTCCAATTAACTGCAGGGTTGCATCTTACTGGATGCTGCATGGAAGTACACACAAAGAAACGGCTCTTTTTGAGTAGCTTAAAATCGAAACAGTTAACACAAGAAGCAGGAAGAAGAGATGGAAAGAGTCTTCTGTAGACAATTAAATATACACAGAAACATATGTGAACATACTAAATGCATATGGAGAATGCTTACTAGAATTAACAAAAGAGGAAAAGGGCTCAATGAGAAACAAAGAGAAATAAAGCTGAGAATCACTGCTCTCCTCCCTGCCACTACCAACGTGCAATTCTGCTTCATTTTATCTCCAAGGTAAATGAGTCAGTGTGACAGGAGCAGATGCCACAAGAGCTAGCATAGCAGGAACAGTTGCTGCCACAGAGGAGAGGAGTAACCAAAGGGATTCAGCAGCAAAGAGTACAATAACAGGTTCTGCAGCAGGCATTACCCCTCCTTCCCCCTTTGGGGCAGCCCCAAAGCCATTGGTTTTCCTGAGAGCATGAGGGAAACTGCCATAGATAACCTTAAACTTTGGGGCTGCAGCTCGTTCTCCTTGCAACCCTGAGAGCACCCAAGACCAATACAGCAATAAGAGCAGCACTCCAAGTTACAAGTAAGTAGCCTGATGTACAGTGTTGCTGAACGAAGTTAATTTTTCAACTGTTAGGTACTTCCAGTAATAAATGATGTGCTCCAAGAGGGTCAAGGGAAGTTCTCTTTGAAAAGCCCAAGAAACACCTGGATTGTTGTCACGACATTAGTTCACTTTGCCTGCATTCATCTCTGTTCTGCATTGTGTCCCCATTAACAAGCTTACATACCTTATCAAAAAATGCAAGAACCTGGCTCTGCGGAATGTATTTTTAATGTCTCTGAAAAAATTAAAACTAATTCTAAGGTATATTGGCATTTGGCTGCAATTCTAGTAATCTCTTGCTTTATCTCTTTGCCTGCAGTTCTGTAGCATGACTGTTTGGCATCAGCAGCTTGCAGAGTCTGGCGTGAGCCCAACACAGATGCTTTCCAGTAGTTAATCTGTGGCTGTGACCAATGTCTCCCAACAGGAGTCTATTCTAGCACCAGTAAGACTATCTCTGAATCTAATGTAAAGTCAGTCTGGCCCAGCTTTAGACCTCGGGATGCCCTCAACAATACTGCTGAGCCTTGTCTTTGGACTTAATTTTTTCCCATGGTCACCATCACTGTGGCTCATAAAACTGTCACATTTTAACACAACTATATATTCTTCACACTTGCAACAAAAATAATTACTTCAAAAAGCACAGGTTAAGACCCATGTCTCTCTGAAGTAAGACACTTTATCCTAAATCAATTCAAACAATACTCTGTGAGAAAAATTGATATGAAAGTTTGTCAGCTATGTGATTCAAGCTATAGATTCTTAATAGAGAAGAACTGAAACTCTTTATGAGGCACAGGCAGAGATTTTGAATGGTGTGAGAAGAGGTGACATATAAAGGGTCATTTCTGTTCCTTCAGTCTTCTAGAATCGTGCGTTTTTCTTATAGTGAATGTGCTAGAAGTATGTATCTCCTAATCAATCTGTTACAGTGCTTAGTTTTTCTACAGTCATCCTCTACATTATGCTATGAAAAAGTAGAATTTTCAAGCTTCAAGGAAGAATACTGGAATTTAAAGTTTTAAATTATTATCTTAGAATATTTCTCCCAAAACCCAAGACTCCCCTTACTTGCTACCTCTTCTTAAGTATTCAAGCTGCCAACACAATCATGTCTATCTTGGCAATAACTATATTTTGAGAACACACTTAGGGGTTTAGAGGTTCTTTTTGGTTTTGTATCAGCCTTTGATTCTGCTGCAGAGATACATTGTATTTATTTTCTGAGGACAATGAACAAGTTTACTTTCCACTAAAGCAGGAATTGTCTTCTTATCACTGAAACTGACTAGCTTAGAAAGTACGCATAGAAAATTATTCTTGCTCTGGCTTCCATTTTCAGAAGAACATATATGCAGTCAACATAAGAACAAATTCTTAAAAAGCAAACCGCAACATGATTCTGGAATAAGACTATTTCTTGTAAAAAGTTACTTCACGATCACCTTCAATCACACACTCTAAAAGAAAATATCTTTGCTCCTCACCATTGCCTGTCTAAATGCTGTCTGTTAAGAAGGTACTACCAATAATTCAGCAGTAAAATCAAAGATAAACAAGTCTTGATACTGAAGGTGAAGAAAAAATAATCTAGTGAAAACTCAAGTTGAGGGGGGGGGGCGGGGGGAGTTCTGTATGTGGACATGGTGGTTCTAAGAATTCCCTCCCAGCAATACTACTCTGTGACAATAAAACCACAATTTCAGCCCACAATTACCATTTGACAGTATTTGAGGAACTTCAGTTATTATCTATTCTCAGAGCTACTCCAGTACCCTCAGGCATTGTAGAATAAAAGGATAAATTTCTACTGCTATCTCCTGGATGTATGCAGGCAGGGGGACCAGAGAGATGCTCTCTGCCACAAGTATTCGACAAGTGGAAGAATAAAAGAGGTTCTCCCAAGGTTACTGAGCTTACATTGAGGTGGATCCCAAAGCGAAACCTTGGGAAGGAATGAGATAATATTACAGTATAACAGAAGAGTCAGAAGATTTGGTTTTCGGGGCTCACTAATCTGTCAGCACTCCTGTGCATCTTTTCTCACTCCAGTGGCACAACACTCCTGTAGGAAACCGTATATCAGCTGTGGAAGTGTTCTCGTAACCCGATAGAGTCTTCTGGCAATGTGGCTACTTCCAACTCCAAACACCCTTGGATGAGGAGCAATCATGGAAAAACTGGACGTGGCTACAATGAGATCAAACCTCTGAGGTGGCAAAACAGCCTGTGGAGACCGGGCTTCAGGCTGGGTTTAAAGATAGCCTTAAACATGTGGGTGTTTGAAGGAAGCTTGAAATCAATGGAGTGACAGCGCTGGATGCTTCTCATAAGCAGGCTGGCATACAGTTCTAGCTATATAATATTTAGCTCTACTACAAACTTTGCAGTGAAAATCAAAATTTATGTAGCTTTACTTTGTAGCAATTCTTTTCAGCCTAAGTGAATATTTCAAAGGGCTGATTTGCCATGTTTGTGTTGGTCTTGCTTTTACTAATATTTCCCCTCCTTTCCTATTTTTCCTTCTCCACCTTTTTGTCTTCATGCTTTTTCTCTCTTCATCCTTGTTTCTCCTTTGTGGTTGCCACTCAGTTTTCACTCTTTCACTTTTCTTCCCAGCCAGCTCTCCCCTGCTATACTGAATGGACTGTCCAGACAAAGCAATCCCTCTTTGTTTGTGCCCACTGATTTCACACATCAGAGAGGAGATGTTTTCCAAAGTACCAGTTCAGCTCAGCGAGGACAAAGTGGCTAACACCAAGAGCAGCAAAAAATTAGTATCAGTTCATTGTGGGGGAGGAACAAAAAAACCCAACAAACAAACAAAACCCAAAATAAAACAAAAAGCAAACCACCCAAGACCTACAAAGCTAAAACTTTAGATCAGCAGGATGGGAGAGATGGCAATTTTATGGCAATTCCTATTAATACATTAAGGCAAATTCTCAAGTAAAGAACTGTTTACATGACAGGAGTTCAAGCCTGTCTGCTCTGTGATTAGCATGGGACCCATCTGGGTCTAAGCCATGGGATTTTGGAAGATCAGATTAAAAGTAGATTGGCACCCAGTGTTTTAGCTGAACAAATATCCAGGAAAATATTTGCTGGATACGTCCTTACAGACAGAGTAAAAAGAGAATACGTCAGTGAGCATAAGCTGCATTATCAATGCATTACAAGCCTGCAACTCTTTCCAGTCTGACAACACTGTTCTAGAAGTTTATGATTTATGCTGATTTCTCCCATCTTCATTACCATCCAAGTAAATAGAGATTGAACAACATGTGAACCTAGCAGCATCTGAATTAGAGAACTGATTTCAGTATTTGCCTTTCCTTTTAAGTGTTTAGAAAAACTGGAAATGATTGCTCTTGAGGCTGGCTCCCTTCAATCACTGGCAGGCAGGTTAGAGTTTCTCCTTTAAGAAAAGGGGATTTCTCCAGCTCAAAGGCTGGGTTGGTTTTTTGGACTACCATTAAAATTGGCTTCAGAATATCACACTTCTGAAAGCCAGACACATTTATTTCCACCTTAAATATATTTATATAATCCTTTAACTCACCGCTAATCTTTTGATAGATTTATCTGGCTGGACTAAACACAAGAAAGTCTCTTAGTCTCTCCTCTTATGAAAGACTTCCCTACCTCCTGAACATCCTAGTTACCTTTCTTTCCACCTGTTCCAATTTGAATTCACCTTAATTAAAAGCAGGCAAATGGAACTATTAAAAATATCCTAGATTATTGTTTCTGCAGGACCTAGTTCAGGTATTTGTTATTTCCTTTGCTAATGCAAATATCTCACCCAGCACAGCCTAAGATTGTATTTGCCCTTTTCATTGATGTGTTGCATTGGTGGCTTGCAGTCATCCTGTGACTTTCTCCTCCTCTGTCATTTCCAATTAACGAGCTCCTAGCTTATAACAGAAATGTATTGTTTTTTGTGCATGATCTTGCACTTTGTCCTACTGAATTTCATTCAGCTACTATTACTGTATTCCTCAAGGTCATTTTATTCTTCCTGTATGGTATTCTAAAATCCCTGTGAGACAGGGCCCACAAACTTTGTGGGCATCAGAAAAATTGCTTTTCTTAATTTGTTTTTTTCAAGGGAATTACTGAAATTTTTAAACAAGATATACCAGGAGCAATTCTTGAGGGACCTACGTGTAGCCCTGCTACAGTCCCCTTGGTGCAATCTCAGTTTGTCTCCAGCAGGTTACGGTAATGAAGATCATTACTGCGATGACTTTGAGGTGCTTGAAGCAATATTCAAGAACATGTTGGTCTTTCTCTGAAAAAGTACCAGAGTTTTCACAGACATCTGGGCATCTTACTTACCCAGAGTATCAGATGCTTTATATATCTTTCACATTTCTGATGATCTCCATACAGAGTATTGTCTAAACCAAAGTAATCATACTTAAAACCTCACAGCAGCACAATTGTAAGCTGCAGAGCAGACGTGACATAGCCACACACAACGCGTAGTGTGAACTCTTGCTTGGAGATGTAGCCGGGTATGATTTCACTGCAACACATTTACTGGACACAGACCAGCTTCTTCATTTATCATGAAGAAGTTACCCTAATGAAAACTGTATACCTCTAAAGAAAAGTCTAACCTTTATCAATTTATGGCTTGAAACCTCCTCTTAACCAAATTCAGAGAAAAATGCATGGTTATCCTAGCTCCAGGACACTGGAAAACTGAAATGTAAATTTGAGTTATGAGAAAACCAGTGCTAATCCCATGAAAATGAAGTGAAGTCTTGGCCTATCCCTGATGATGAATCTGTGTGTGATACAAAGAAAACTATTTTTTAGGGTTTTTTCCTCTTGCTTTTGAGTTCTTCAGCTCAAAGGCTTGAATGATGACCTATCTTGAGAATAACTTTTCGTAGTATTTTACAGGACACTTTGGAAATATCTAGAAAATGATGCAATTGATACACATCAGGACTTCCGAAACATTAGCCACACAAACAACCATGAAAGCAAGAATGAAGAGTGGAGAAGGCTCCTTTTACACTCCTTAACTAGGAGATCAAAAGCACAAAAACTACTTGTCACTTTTGCCCTTGGGTTTATTTAAGCAGCCATAAAACAATGTTTTGAAATTTAGAGGTCCATTTCAATCCTGCAGGAAAATGTTAGTGAAACGGTCATTCTGCTCTTACCCAGTACAAAAATAACGAATGTGGAAGCAGGTATTGCTAATGTGCTGCATAGCAAAAAAACCAGCACTCCCTGAGAATCGTTTCTTCTTGTCCTTTCTGCCTCCCAGCATCCTTCTTCCCCTGGAAACACACATGGAGGACACACAACCTTTTGCCGTGGACTTAGGTGTCCCCTTCGATACTCATTCTGACCACATGCCATTTAGGGAGGACAGAGGACACATCTACACTGATCTTCCCCTGTAAACTGCAGTGTAGATTCACCCAGTGAACACACTTGCTGAGATACAGGATATACGCCATGCAGACCTATATGCCAGTTCTTAACTCTTTGTCCTAAAGTGGTACAGAATATTTAAGAATCTCAGTTCCTTGACACATAGCAATTGCTGGACTCTATTCTCGAATACCATGTTGCTGCTCAAAATGTAAATGCAGCTTCAAAACGTTTCAAAATAATTACGCAAACTTCATGAACTTCAAGTAAGAGTGTAATTAATTGATAGCAAAGTGGGAGAATTGGAGCTCTTCCAAGAGCCTCCCGGAGGAATCACCTGAGTCTAGTAACAAAACTTTTCCAGTGTCACAACAAACTCCAAAAACTCTAATGTGAACACAGATTCTGAAAATCTAAATAGACTTAAACACAGACTTTTTTATCATTTTTAAATTTTTCCTCTGGTCTTGTTATATTCTTCATATGCATAATTGGAAGAATTGCCTTCAAACAATTTTATGAGATCTAGAAAAACCTCTTTTATTTCTCTGCATAATGCTATATATTTAGTTTTTTAATAACAAAATATTACAGCTCCCTGTCAAATTCTCTAATAAAATTTCAGAGACGAGAGACACACATTGAGAAAGACTATTCAAGACTTACTGCAGAAACAGAAACAAACTCTTGGGGTGCATGTCCTATTGCAAATCTCTTTAAAATTCCTGAGAGTCACAGCAGTAAAAAACGTTTAACATCTTGGGCTATTCAAGCTAGTTCCTGTCAGCTCATTCTATAGGACACTTGGTTTTAAGCATGTGCTTAATGAAGAAAAAAAAAGGAAAAAAAAAAAAAAATCAAACACAGGCAGAAATGGCAAGGACTTGGTATTCTCTATTCAGTAACCACCAAACCAGTAATTTGCAACTAATATATCTATCATAGGCCATGCCGTAAAAGATACTGTTCTTTCTTTTTTTCCTGAGGGCATCCTGGCACCTGCATCTACTTTTTTCCTAATTTTTTAGTTTTAAGTGTATACTTCATTAAGTGTCAATACAAACGGAATCATCTTTACAAAGTCCACATTCACAAGAAAAGCATTGACTAGCAATCATTTGCATTAGACACAAAAGAAAACTTTGTGGGACACGCCACTGTACAGCAAGGATAAAAGTACACAAAGTATAGGCAAAAAAGAAAATATTCCATGCATTTGTTATTTCAGACATCTATTGAGACTTTGCTTTGACCCTTTTAATAATTAATTAAAAGTGAAATTTGGAAGGTAACTACTGGTAATTTCTTTGATGTATCTTTAAGGACTCTCGAGGAACGAAGTGTACAAAACAAAAAAAACAGAGTATGCTCAGAAGTTCAGAGATACTTCTACTCATGTCTCTCAAACTCATTCTTTGGCTAGGTTTACAACATTCAAACACAGCTGCTCTCATAAGCTTAGCTGAGCCCCATTCACTCTTCTTTACCTCCTCGTACCTAAACGAGCACCCCTGAGAAAGCCAGGTTTCATCACTAGCCCCATGCCTAGCCAAAGGGCCAGACTTCCATACGTCCTGATGTTCCCTGGAAGCAAATTGCCATGTGGAGCAGCATTGTGGATAAACATCTAAAGATAGGAGAGGACACCAGCTTGTTTGCAAAACAACATGGGAAGGTCTCCTGTGGTATTGTCATTGGTGCAGACACCCAAATCCCTTTTGCAGGAATTGGGAAATTTCAGCATTATACCAGATTGATACGGTAGCGATGCAGCCACTAATGAGAAGTAGAAACTGAGCAAACAGAGTGTCAGAGACTTCAGCAGTGTTGGCTTAAATGCAGGTAAAGAATTCCATCCTTTCCATAATATGTGTATTCATTTCATAAGGCAACAAATTAGTGCCTAAGCTGCCAATACCGCAAACGCAACTGGACTCCAAGTCATCACGCTCTCCCAAACCAGCAGTTTCCCACCAAAAGCAGGTTCTGCAGGCAAACTGATAACTGCATTTTAATCTACACCACCCACCATAAATTCCAGTGTATTAAGAGAGATGACGTTACTCAAGGACATAGCATGCAAAGAATACGTCATTCTCACATTGCTACTATTTATTGCTCACCTCCCACCTTGCACTGGTCTCTGTACAATACCTTGAAAAAATGACAGTCTCTTCTTTAAGTCTATAAATTCTAAACATAAAGTGTATTTCAAGGTCCATTTGCAGGTAGGAGTACAAATAAGTATTTTTTAGTGTCCTAAAGGCATCTGGAGAGAGTTCAGTGTCTTATGAATCAAGACAAATACTACAGCTGCCAGGATGCCCTGGGAGGCTGGCATTCCACTCCACGCCAGAAAAGAAACCCAACACTGGCATGCTGTGTCTGGGGATAGGATGGGAAGATGGACCAAACAGACTTAGGAATCTCTCATGTTGAGGCTACCTTATAAGCAACTTTTTAGGAATCTCGAGTAAATATTTGGGCAATTTTCCTGGTTAACAGGAGGAAAGCTTCAAGTGCAGCTGTTCTTCTGTATGGCTACAGGGGCACCCAATGGTGAATACTGGGTCAGAACCCCAGCACAGCCAATAATTCAGCTCCAAGCAGTCGACCTTTGGTTTCCGTTGCAATAAAATTACACTGAACTGCTAGGGTTTCATGTCAGTGCAACGTGTAATTCCTCTGTCATTCTGCCTGAATTACGCTCACTTGTGAAAAATGCTGATCCTAGATGATCATTTGATATTAATATACCAAAGAACAATTAATTTCAAATATTTGAGTACTTAAAGGTCAAAATTAATTTGAAAGTCAGGTTCTGATGTCCTTGACTATATACTCTGAGTAGTGTCTAGTCTCTCTACTTTCTAGAAGCTCCACAGATACAGTGTTAATAAAGCCAAATGAGCTTTGTCCTATGCAAACTGTTTTTCTGGTTTAGTACCTTAGACTAGTATTCTATTTTCCTGGCAAGAGAAAACAGAAGCCTGTCATTCATTTCTGCAGACTTCAAGATCTCATTATGTTGTGTGGTGTTTTGATGTTAAATCTGGCAGGTGTTTTGTAGGCAAATGTAAATAAAGGTACCAGCCGCTCTGGAACACCGGGGTATGCCTCACGTTCAACAAAACACTAATGTCAATAGCTTGATGGATATATTTTATACTAGGAAAAGCTATTTCATTTAAATAGCTGTCATCTTAAGAAAGAACATCACAAAATAAAGTAGTTTACTATAAGAACAACTTTTTTACCTTTACTGCTTCTCTTTAATGATGTTCATCCTCCCTGAGGCACCAGTCTGATTGACAGTGAAGTAAGGAACAAGCACAGAAGGAAAATACACCCAACAGCATAGCCACTTCACAAAAATGATTTCTTCCTCAATTTCAGTTGCTTACTTCTGCTTCTTTACTGGTGACTTCAAACGGCTGTACATCTCACTAGGTAGGGTGCTGAACAGAATGATCCTCCTTCTCTCCACCTGCTGTACTTTCAACAATAAGTTGGTTTATCCAAAGAGGTACTCCAGAGTGGTATTTATTGTGGCAAACTAATGCACTATAATATAATAAAAATCACTTTTCCATCTCTCCGCCTCCCTTGCAGCTCTCCAATAAGGAAGCTTAATCCTGACAAATTTTACCAGCCCTGGAAAAAGCCATCAACCTAGACACTGCCCGGTTACTTAAAGTAAATATAAAAGCTTGTGAACTGTACAAAGGGTGATTAATGTTTTCATAAAACACATACTAAAAGCTAACTAGTTTTGCGTTTTCAGGGGGTTTTAAGCCCCATATGGTACAAGTATTTATGTGGAATTTCCTTTTTATTTGGAAAAATAGCATCATTTGCTGTACTAGGTAGGATTCAGACTAAAGACTCATGTAAGCCAGTGTCTGGCGAGGGCAGGTTTATTCTAAATTACTCAGATTACATATTTAACTTTTGAGGTTTGGCTTTTTTTTCGTGCCTAAGTTGTATGTGGGGCTCGTTAGATACTGACCTAAATCCATCTCCCTCATTTCATTGTAGCATGGCAGATTTTGTGATGGTTCTAATCAGCCACAGTAGAGCTGCCCACCTCAATTCCATTAACGAAAAGTCAACACATGCACACTTGCACCCTAAGCTACTGATGATTTCTGGATCAAGCAAGCATAGCCCACAGAGGTAAAATAGTTGTCATACTTGAAAAGAAATAATAATATCTAGGTTGTTTCTTTCTCTTTTTTTTTCTGGCCACTGAAAACTAAAACAATGAAATAGAAATACAACATTAAATAAACCAGGAACTTTAAATAATCTTATTAACTAAGCTGTTCAGCTTCCAGTTTATTTTCTGGACCCCTCACCATTCAGTTTTGCTTTCAGTTTTGAACTCTGAGTGAGGCTGAGGATAGTAAGGCAGCCAAAACATCCCAAGACATTTTTTTCCAGTTCTGCCTCTCCTAAGAATTACCTACATCAGAAGAAATTCCTTGTGCTAAACACTGCTGCCACAACTGTCTGAATCAGATCAGGGATGAGTTTCTATCCAAAATTATAATTTAATTTAGGGAAAAAAAAAAAAAGTAGTCAGATAAGTAATTTCTTTTAAAAAAAATATTTACATGATAGTGTTGTATAAGGTGTCATAAAAAGCAGCAATAAAGTTTCAGTGAAAAAAATAACAACAAAATCCCCACATTTTGCCAAAAGTATAGCTTTACAGGTATTACGAATCTAACTCCAACATCACAGCCTTTCAATGTAGCATCTAAAGGCACTAAGAGGGAAGAAATTATTTAATGAGTCCCTAGTTGCTAAAAAAATGTAGGACAGGTAAAGAAGTTCTATCACATGAAACATGCAGTCAGAGAAAATACCCATCTCAGAGTTTCCTGTTGCTGTTACTTTACTTAACAGTCAGTTTCTTAGAATATTAATGGTCCAGCAACCAACAAACCAGCAGTTAATTGCTAGTAATGATTGGTTTCTTGGGGATTACTGCCTAAATAAATCTCAAAAGTTGTGTGCTGTTAAGTAACTTGCTATTTTCTTAAAGTTGACAGTGAAGTCCAATGGTAACCATGTTAGTTATCATTAGCCTTACCATTAATCCTGATCCCCCGAGTTTGGCCGTTAATTCTAATCCCTTGCATACGTAGAAAGCAAAGTACAAAAGTCCCTGATTGTCCTCAAGTGTTCATTTGGAAAAATATTACTGAATATCTTGACAGTGGAAAAATGAAAATCTGGTCACATACTCTTTTTCATGCTCACGGTAGGAAGAATACAATGCCCGAGTATGGACATGTCTGGTCAGTGTAATTTTGCCCCTCAAAAGCATATTGTGAGGTTGTTCAGAAACTCTCGTGTATAAATTTGCAGAGTCATCATACATTACTGGGACTGTGTGTTTAGTGTTTTGCTTCCAAAATCCAAGGAGCTTATTAAAATTAACTAAAGCTAGATCAAAAGATAATGGCCACTCTGGGGACCCATAATAGTACAGAATTATATCAACACCTAGAATTTCATACATTGCATTTTGAAAGTCCTTATACTAATGACATACTCTCCAAGCAGGCTAATTTCTTGATGCAGTAAAGTATCAAAAAGCACCAAGAAACATCAATTACTTGTACTTTTACAGATGGACCTTTTCTTTCACACGTCAACAGATAAGACCCTTACAACAAACCTGAGGCTTCCTCGTCTTATTTCCAATGGCACTAGGAGTCCCAGTTCTCCACCAAATGGATGCTGAAAGGACTGTCACTGATCAGGTCTGGGAACTGGTGGAGAGGTAGGGAGCTGTGGTCAAAGCCACTGACATAAGGGAGTGCCCCTGCACTGCAACGTGGCAAACGGGGACGTCAGCTAGTGGTTCCTCTGGTAGGCAGACTGGTCTAGTTTTCTATTTAAAAAACACTCAGCATAACCAATTGCACCATTTCTGTTGAGAAATCATAAGATTTATGGGACAGTAAGTCTGATCTATGCTTTTAAATACGTAGACATCATAGATTTGCTAGCAGTGACTCTTGAGCTCTGGAGGGATCTTGTTAAAGCAACAGAGTTCCCTGACGGGACAGGGCCATCCCACAAACCCAGTAAGCTCTCTGCAGTAAAAGGAGTCTCTTCCAGGGTAGGGATGAAGCATAAATGGATTTCTGCTACCTGTTTTATAAATGAAAAATTATTTTTAGTCATGAAGAAAGCAGTGTTTGTTCAGCAGGCTTTTAGTAGGGTGAGCAACAGGTAACACACCAGGAAAAATTATTAAAGTCAAATTCATAAGCTCCAAGATGAACTAAACTCACAAAAAAGCAGATCTACATAAAGCACCACTAGTGTGAATGAGGATAATCTGGAAAAACTCAGATCTGCAGTATGTTTCCAAATAGACAACTGCCAACACCTGTACTTACATATGAGTAAACTGAGGCATAGAAACGTAGCGACTTGCAAGCAATACCAGGCTAAGAAATCTATATAACCCAATGCACAGTTCTCTGATGATTCCTTTCTCTCAGAGAGACCTACAAAATGTGACAATTAATTAATAAACAACAAAGCCTGAAGTGAAAGCCAAAATTTAAGGCCTGAGTCAACTATAATTTTTTTTTTTTTTTTTTTGAGAATGTTGAGGATTTTGCATGTTCCTAGGGTGAGCATTTGCACTGGAGGTTTAAAAAACAAACCAACCAACCAAAAAACAAAATAATATGAAAATCCACAAACCAACTGTACTTTGCATTAAAATTCTCTGAAACTTGAAAGTTATAAGAGTTTCTAGTGAAATGCATTAAAGTGTTCAACTTGCTACACTTATTACCCCCTTTTTCTCTTTAAGGTAATAACTCACTTCAGTTTTACATCAAATGTATACCTGTTAAGAAAACAGGAGGGCATGTGTATAATTTTCTTCATCACATTTCATATATCAAGAGAAATAAAAGGAATCAAGACATTACTTTCCCATTCCAGTTTTCTTCCTACCTTAGTTGCTAATTGAATTGGTACTTTTTAATTGTCCAAAGCCTTGAATTTCTTAGAACAGATGAAACAAAGGGTAAAACTCTTCTCACCTGCTGCCAGGTCCTCTAACCAACCCTGGTCACTAACTTGATCTCACCTCTATTTCACAGCTATAATTTCAAAGCTGTTTCTATTTTACCTCCTTAGGTTTTATTACTATCAGATATAATTTTCATTTTCTAAGAACTGTATTTTTCATTATGCTCATCAGAAAAAAGACTATGGATTTAGATATCCTCAATAGTTTTTCCTACAAATAAGAGTCACAAGATACCTTTAACAATATATATGGAGCTATTTCTGCATAGAGCAATTACATACAAGAAGAGGTTTTGCGGGTACAGTCATCCAAGAGAGTTCTGCTATTATCAGTATTTATTTTTTGTTACAGCAGCAGTGCCTAAGCTTTGACTCTTTTAAACACTATTTTCAGGTTTTCTTGCAAGCAACTGAATCTTTAGGCATGGTATACTTGCTTACACTACTGCTTAAACTTAAAAAATACTTTTTTTTTTTCCCCCTTAAGAATTCACTGTCACTGGTCTTATTTACAGAAGATAACGTTAAAGCTTGCAAAAGTTTGCCTCGCACTCCCTTACTGCTCAGAAGACAGCAACTTAAATTGGTCAAACAATGAAACTTTGAGACTCTCACGGATTCAGAGTGACCCTTGCAGAATTGACTCCTAAGCTCTGAACTTCTCCCTTCGCCTCATGCAAATGCTATTCTTGCTTTTAATAAATTGACTAAGTCACATTACTGTCACAATACAAAAATGGTGAACAGATGTCACCTAACAACTCATTCATGTGAACGAACACAATTACAAAGTCCTAGGAAGAAAACGCTGCACGACGGGATCGCAAAGCCCAAATACAGATTTCTCCTCCTCCTCACTTTCCCCTCTGTCCTTCTGTAGGACCGAGGCAGACAAAATGAGCGTATGGGACCCAGGGCTCCAGCCCAGCCCTCCAACCTTGCGAGAGCTGCCTGCGTTCCCGCAGGCTCTCAGCAGGCAATACTGTCAAGCAGACCTTGTAACCAGCTCGCTACAATTATTACGCTTTTTTTTTTTTTTTGTTAGCAGGAATATTAATCTGCCACGTAAGAGATGGCTGCCTCAGGAAAGTTTAGAAAAGTCTTGATAAAATATGCACGAGTGACTATGAAAATATAGTAGATAACTGTCAAAATAACTTTGAATCCACTAAAGCATATCTGCTTACTTTCCAGCACAAGAAGAATTTATGGTAATAAGTTTTGGAAAGTAATACAGCCATGTTGCTAAAAATGCAGAGCAGCTGCTGCAGTTATTATAAAATGGCTAATTTTTACTCATTTGTGACATGGTTTCGTAGACGGGTAACAGCTGCAGTTTCACCCAGCTGCATCCTGATGCTAAATGCACACCTCTGAGCAGGCAGACCGAAGTATAGATTGCTTTCCTTTACAGCACGAAGTACCGGTGTCTTTCCAAGAAATACCCTGAAGGTCATTGGCAATTAAAGCTCCCGGAGGTCTCTTTCACTCGGGGAACGGTGACTCGCAGACACAAGGTCTCCAGAAGTCAGCCACCACACAGCAACATAGCAAGTAGTAACTGAGCTGCATGAATTAAAGAGGATGTTGAAAGGGCTTCCTACCTGGTACAAGTTGCTACTCCCTCTCACAGCCTGGAACCCTAGATGCTGGCTCTTCTCCTTAATTGCTGAGGTAACACGAATTTCTCTAGTAAGAAGTGGGGAAGGAAAAAAAAAAAAAAAAGAAAAAAAAAAAGACAGGTTCTATTGGCTGCTGCCTCCTTCTTAAAAAGGTTACTTCAAATGCCTCTCTCGCTCCCTATTTATTTTCTCTCCCTCCCAGAAGAGCAGTTTAGAGGGAGAGTAACGGAGTGTTTATCCTGGCTCTGAGGATGCACGCTTGTGCGATAACTGCCTGCTCCCTGCAGTATAGCCGGCATGATGTGATGTGCATACTAAAGCAGTTTGCATTAGGCAAGGCTTAGCAGAGCCAGCTTCCCAGTCTCCACCTTCTATATCACAGAACAAGCTTGCTTCTTTGAAAACGGTGGGGCTCTAACGACAAGACGGTAGGGCTCTGGTTATAGTATAAATACATTTGCTTTGAAGATAATATTTAGGGATAAGGGTATATTTCTATGTCACCTCACCTGTGAAAACACAGAAGCAGCTATAAGTGAAAACACAATACAGTCATACAAATGTGCAAAAATTCCCTATTGTTTGCTGTCATATGACAGATGATACTAAAAACAAAAACTAATGAGACATCTCCAGTTAGGAAACATTTATCTGCTGCCATCTATCAAACAAGCAAAGGCGTAAATAAATAAATAAAACCCTGAAGAACGCAGAGGCTTCAATGTCCACAGGCTCAAAGATAAATGCGTGATATTTATACACCATAGTTACAACTGAACAACGGCTACATTATGAACAAGAATTAGCTCTAAAGTACTACATTTATCATAAATCTGAATAAATATTAGAGAAGGGCTCAAGCTGTAAAGCCCTGATTTGGATTTTGAGCACTGCACAGCTCAGAAGTGCCTGAATCTGGGGATTTGGCTCTGGCCTATCTGTGCATATTAGCTACTCATGCACTCACTCATGGAAGTACACAAAATAAATAAGACTATACACGATTATGTGAAAAATCCCATTGCTTGCACAGGTGTAAGAGTACAGCAGGGAATGCTAGTATGTGAGCTGCTTGTACTTTCTTGTTGTTTTTAAAATCAGTGATTCAGTGCTTAGTTACAAAGCATTTTCAAAACTTGCTCATTTCTTGACTGCAGGGGAGGAGCTCAAGCAGATCAAAGCTTTTGGGCCCAATTTTTCCCTTACAAATAGTGTGGTAGCCGAATGCATATATGGTTTTGCAATGCTGATTATTTATGTAAATTAACTTTATTATTCAGCATGTTCAGAACATGCTTCTTTCCTGCATTTTGTTTCTATTTTCTCGGCTTTGCTTCTCTCCTGCGGGGTGAAGGCATGGTTCAGTCAATACCACTTTATTTCCATAGGTGAATGATGTTGCTGCCTACTTCTCAATAGCTTTCCAGTAAGCATAAACTCAGTTAATAATGAGAATAGACATAAAAAACATTGAACAACTTGCATGAATCACTATCAGAAACACCATATAGAATTATGTCTAGAGTTCCTTTAAAGGATATATTGATAGATAGATTTCTAATATATCTATACATTCTGGGGTTTTTTTAAATGCAAGCGAAGACTACATGGTCAAATGTCTGGCTTTCTGCTCTGGTAGTCCTGGGGGATACTGGCTGATATGTCCATCTTCTCTTGTGGGAAAAGATGTTCAAAATTTAACTCCTGTTGATAACACCTGTACTGGCCATCAGTTGCTAATTTCTGCCACCATAGTAAATGCTCGCCTGTTTAAAGAAGAAAGAATGTCCTATGGGATAGAAGACCAAGTAAGAATCCTGCAATCTGATCTGAATTCCTGATTTCTTTGGGGAAAACTATAGGTAAGCTATTAAATTATCCTCCACTGTGGTCCCTCAACTGTGAAATATGAACAAATACTTCGCCCAGGTGTCTTGCGAGAACAGAAGAGTATGTTCACTCATGATCCTGAGATATTTAGGGTATAGCAATGGTGAAAAGTGTGTGAAAAAGCAGCAGGATAGAAAGGATTCCTACACATTCACAGGACATTAGAAAAAATAAAAATCAGAATCCTTCACAAAAGGAACAAGCTTATACTAGGATAGAAAGAAAAAAATTTGCACACAGAAAAAAAAAAAATCAGCACAAAGATACAAACTTCTCCATGCTTTAAAACAGCGCATGCAACTGCAGTTGCAGAACGCTATCTTAAAACTTAAAAGTACACACCAGATCTGTTTACTAGCTGTTATGATATGGGGTAAGCATGTTCCCCTCTTAGACGTGCTGATCAGGCGTTATTTCCAAAGCCCACATAAAGCTAGACTGTTGTGCGTCTTGCTGAACTCTCTGGGCTCCTTCTCCTTTTTGGATGACGCTAAGCGCTCTTCAGAGCACCGAGCCGCAACGAGCATCAAGAGGCACCAAGGACACTTTACTACCTTCCTGCTAGCCCAGGCCTGGCTGCCCTGGGGGCTAGGAACCTCGCCTGAGCTCTCAGTATATTCCGGGTAATTTTATGGCCACATATTCTTTGGCTCATATTTGACTTCTCCTGAACTAATTTTTCTTCCTCCATGCTGTTTACCTCCCTGGCATATTTAGGAAAGGATCTCAGCTTTGGGTGACTGATTTGAGGGAGCCTACCTTAATTTTTTCTTATCAGGAAGACTCTGAAATCCTGACGTGCCTGGCGGCCCTTCTCTTCTCCAAGTTCGGTACCAGGTGGTTTTTTGTTCAGTTACTTTTGGGTTTATATTGAACATGAGTGACCAGGACTCTGTATGGTGTCCCAGCAGACAGCTGAAGAACACTTTATGCAATTACAATATTAGCATACTTTCCTCTCTACTGGAAATAATTTGCAGTGCTTTGAAAGACTGCATTTTCCTTTTTACGTCTCTATCACTCAGGCAACCATAGTCACCTTATTATCAACTTGTATACCCAAAGCCTTCCCACTGGATGAGTTCTCACCTTGCAGAAATTAGTGCTAGGGTTTCTCATATGTACGGATCTGCTTTTCACACTAGTAAATTTGATTTACTTTTATTCTCACAGTTCTTGTGGGTCTCTGCTTTGTGTATGATGTTCTAATACTCCTTTGTACTGACAATGGCTCTTATCTTTACTTGCGGCAGACTTCATCAGCACAACATATATACAAGGATCATTCTTGAAAATATATTTTTAATTGGTCCGAAGACTGATTCTTGCTGAATTCCACTAGTAAATTTCTTCCCATCTATTACTTCCATATATTATGCAAATGTTCTTCAGGCCTGGAAAAAGCATTTGGATATGGTTTAGATTCAGAAAAGCCTATTGAACAGAGTTATTTTGCAATAATCTGCTCCACAGTGTCGTATAGAATAATGACTAACTTTGTACCTGGGCATCCACATAATGAACTCCCTTTCATTTGAATGTCTTGACTGAAAATTCTCATAAGAATCCTTGAAATTTCTTGATAAAGCAAAAAAAAAACCCTCCCACAGATGAATTAGTGCCACTACTTGGGGATAGACTACAGGCCTCATTTATAATTCTGTATTAGAAATCTGAAGGATTTAGTTAGGTGAAGTATTCATACCATCCAAACATCGGAAATGATGCAGAAATGTGTGCACACATAGATAGGTGCACAACAATACATCTATATTATTCACAATAGCAAGTACTGAAGCCTCACAACCTTACAAGATAAAAGATGACAAAAGAAAAAAAAAAAGTATTATTGGACTGCTTCTTCGCTTTTGCTATGTGTAGCTTTGATACTTATAAGATGTTTTTAGCACACTATCAATTACGAAGCTTGAGATCTCTATTCCAAGTATAGTCCAAATTGATTCAAATATTGTCACTGTGGATATTAATAATATAATAAGTCAGAAACTGGTGAAATTAATTGCAACACATGACCATTCCTTTATGCATTTTTGTTAAAGACCCAGCATATCACTTTGAAGATATCCATTAAGATATCTATATCAAATATATATGTGTGTGTACCTGTGTGCATAATTTATTTTTTTTTAATTGCCGTAAAATTTTCAGTAGAGCACTCCACTATCCACAGCCAGCTAAAGAAAGCTGGAAAGTAATGTGTTTTATATATAATTGCTGCCAGGAGTTACTCAAAAGGCTAGCAGTAGGAAAAAAATGAAACCGCCTGTAGCCAATTTTAATACAACCTGTTATTCTTCCTATCCCATGACAGACAGGAGTTCTGAGTGAAATAGAAGTAACATTTGGCTGGCTAAAAAATCTTTACAGACAACTCTGCCAACAGACATTACTCATTAACATTGACAATGTCTGATGTGCATTGTGCAAATATTCTCCTTGTGTTTCAAGTTGGAGCCAAAAGATATTTTATGGCTTACATAAAGTTTAGTAGCAACAGCAGAGGCATGTTTTTATGGACAGTAGAGTAAAAGTCCTCCTGTTCCTGAAAAGGCTTTTGGGAAACAGCTGGCAGTCACAACCTATAGAGAACTACAGATATTGAAATAGAGTATAAAATATACCTGTCACTCTCACACTTCCCAGGGTGGACAGAAAGCACTGTGCACTACACAGTTTTCTAAGCAGTAATTATGTCTTCCAACAAAACTTTAGCTTGCACTTTCAAAGTTGACTAATAGATTTATGACATAATCAATCCCTACTGAAATAAAGGGAGGTGGTTTTTTGCAGGTT
>JAVJGG010000039.1:5468910-5485731 GCA_035590195.1 Aviceda cuculoides | reverse complement strand
CGAGCAGGGGAGCAGGAGGTGGGAAGGAGAAGGAGCCATTCTAAAAATCCCAATTCCTTTGAAACGCAAAGGTCAACTGGTAACCCAAACTGTCTAAAGCTGCAAGCTACACAACTGTATACGTCAACAGAAACACAAAGATTTTTCAATAGGCATTTTCTGCCTTACTACATACTCAAAATGAAAATAAAGGCATCCAAAAACAAATTCAGAAAAGTTTAAATCAAGAGGTTATTTCTAAAATAAAAGGATGATATATTATTCATAGCAATGGTAGTGTTATTATCTTACATAGCTAGACTTTAATCATTGCCTACCAAAATGTGATGGGTGTGTTTCAAATATCCTGGTGCTTCTTTCCTTATTGCTGTTGGCAGGTGTCACAGGCAAAAAAGGCTCTGTACCTCTTGGTGCATAACTTTTGGAAGTCTTATTGCAGAACGGCAACGTCACCATTCCCTGGTGACAAACTTTACTGACAATAATTTCAATGCACAATAACCAGAAAAGCTTGACATGTCATTATAAACCAAAAACTGGAAGCGGGACGAGGACACGAAGCTGATCTCACTCCTCACTTGCTCAGAACTATGAGGTGTTTTCAAGAAGGATACAACATTCTGGCCCACCAGGATAACTTTGAGACTATTTCTATTTCAAGCCAGTAACTTCTCTTGACATACAGTTCTCTCTCTCTCAAAGCAGCAGCAGCAAGCCTTCAAAAAGAAGTCTGCTTAGCAATTGGCACATGACCAGCCTAAAGATTAAAGTGATTGCTATTCATGAATTGAAAAGAGAGATGGGGAAAATACTGCTTTTTGTCTCTCATATTGAGTTTTCTTTTGCAATAGGCAAATTATTATGCATCTTCATTAAATACAGTCTATATTTGAAAAGAATATTCCTGTTCATTACCTGACGGAGCTTATGTGTAAAAAGGCTGAAGGCCAAAAAAAGTGCTCCATATGATCAGCTCCGATTTTCTGTTCTACATAAAGAACATCATTAAAATGAAATTATTATTCACTGTAACCAATATAATTCAGTTCAACTGTTAGAATGACTGTTTTCCCAAACTCAGTTCTAGGAGAACGATCCAGTCTCCTCCTCTGGCTGGGTATTTTCCAAGGGACACGGACGAGCAGGATGCCCGATTCCTATAACCTTTGGATGCAAGCCATTGGGAGATGGGTAGAAAACTCTGGAGAGAGTACTAGCTTCTTTGATCAAAAAGTTATTTAAACAGTGTTGCTTAGCATTTAAATATTCAAAATAGAGGTGATCCTGCTGTGGATTAGAATAGGAGAGGAAGTTCTGCAAACTATTTAGGAGAACAATAAGAAAGTTCTAAACCATCAGAACAAGACAGCGCTTTTTTTCTTCCCAGGAAAGCTAATCTATATTTAATAACAGAGCACCAGGAGAGGGGCACTTGTAACTGGATGAGAAATATTATGGTGTTTCTCTTGTTAAGCAGTGAAATATAGCTATTAAATCGTTAAAACCTCTGTAGTGCTTAAATATGACAGAAGAAAATTGGTCCCAATGAGATGATATGATCTTATTTCAGTCTTTTAGAATGGTGAATGTGGACAGCAAGATTGGGAAATACAGTATTTTTCAGTGAAATTTCAGGGTATAACCACAACTGTAGTGAATCAATTTTGACTTCCCAGAGAGATTTACACAGAGATATTTAATACAGCACATTAATCCCCTCATGTGTCCCCAGAGGTGAAACACACTGCTTATTAAACAACTTTTTTTTTTTTTTTGGTCTTCTCAGACATGTATTTGTTCTCCAAATTCAAAACGAATAATTTGGAAAATAGCAGTAGTTTTACTAAAATAAAAATAACAACGTCCCCCTATATGCAACGTTACGGCTACGTATATTATAACATGAAAGGATTGCAGAGGCCGATCAGTTTGCCATTCTGTGTCCGCCTCTGCGGGGCTCTGGGCATGAAGGCACAGATGTGGCCAGAACATCAGAAATGTTGCTTTAGAGACTCACTCTTTGAGCCACGAACAGCTGGGCAAAATTTGAAGCAGATCTAAAACTGCTCAGTGCTGCTCAGGGACCAATGAGGCACAATCAGTCCCTGGATTCCCGAGGTAAAAGGGGTGGAGAAGAATAATGTTTTCAAATATTTCAGCAGCACACAGTTTTCTGGGTTGCTTGCATGTTTTTTTTAAATTATTTACTTTTATACCAGTTTGCATCCTGCAAATTGAAGTATTTTCCTTATATCAAAAACCCCACAGCAAGAAAAACACAAAAAAACTGAATCCTGCAAATGTTTTATTGCCCTCCATATAAATCAGCGATGAGATGACAGAATATCTGTAACCTATGAAGCATGCAGACAGCGTGCCAACTTTCCTCTTGTGCATCTGCTCAGCCAAAGTACAGCCAAGAGATATTAGCAGACTTTTCTGAAGACAGTAACAGCAGCAATGAAGTACCAGAATCATTGCAAAACGGTCACAAAGCTAACTTTTGTCAGGTGACTAATAGGCAGTGTTTCTAAAATTTCCATTGGAATTACCTGCAGACTGGTTATATATATCAGAAGCACTCTTCAGACAGTCTTATCGTCACTTCTGCATTTTTCTCAAAAATGTATCTTTATAGAAGCACTCACGCTTCCTTACAAGTTAGCAGAACCCTACAAATTTACACTCTTATTTGGATTTCCTGTCCTCAGCCATTGGAAATAAACCAAATGTCAACAAATACCGTTTCCACTCTAATTTTATAGACCCTGACAGCCTTCAGCAGCTTACTGTCTGCTAATTCCTTTAATAACCTTATTTCTCAGTATCATATGTTATAGTTTATGACTTCCTTTTTAAATGAAGTTGTATCACCCCAGAGGAAACAAAGCATCTACTCCTAGCAGTGTAGTGAAAACAGCACAGCTGGAGAAAACTAGTATCTAATCATGAGGCATTATTACTTTTCCAGCAATTGTACCACCAGTGGCTCTATAGTGCTTTGCTAAAGCATCAGGCTCCTTTTTTTATTTTATTTTAATTAACTCAACTTTTATTTCATTTGTAATAAATATATCAAAAATAATATTTATGAATTTGATTACATTTTGCATCTAAGACTCTAGGACTAGCTCTGAAATCTTGATTTGGGGTTTTGGGGGTTTTTTGGGTTTTTTTTTTTTTTTTTACTCTTTTTGTAAAAGGCAGAGGGTGTATTTCTGCACATTTAGCGTATACCATTTCCTATGTGATCATTTTGTCAAAGGTATTTTTATTTTATGGGCAATAGGCTGAAAACTCCAGGTTAGAAGTCAGTGACTTAGTCAGGAAAACTTAAATGTTCAGCTTAAAGGAAAGTTCACTTTTGGTGCCCTGTGCCAAAAATTGCATCCTGAAAACTCATAGTGGAACTGGTTCAAGACTGAAATACAGTGTGTCACAGACTCCATTTGCAGAGCAAACCCAGCACCAAACAAGAGCTAATAATAGCAGTTCAGCTGACTGGTGTGATAGTACGGTTCGAATTCCTGTGGAATTGTGGTAAAAATTCTGGGTAAAGCCAGAGGATGAAATTGTGATACAGCCCAGAAATCTCCTCAGGTCCCAGCTGGCAGACATTAAGTGAATGCTCCACAAAATCTTCCATTTCAATGACTTAGAAAGGGGGGTGGGTGGGTCGGGGGAGGTGGGAAATAAAATTAAAGAGTTTAAGGCTCATAAAAGGACAGACAGGCAGACCACCTGATGTTTTACTCATGTTGACTCGTGCTAGGTAATTGCAAGCAATTTCTAACCACTTCTCTGTGTATTACACTACACATGGTGGTAGGAGGACATGTATTTTAATTTAGTGTTTGAGACAACATAGCTTTTTATGCCGAGTGCTTATTTTGGGTTCCTCCCCATGTAATATTAGGGTGCCCTTGTGAGAATGTCCTGACTCAATGACCTTTGCAAAAATACGAATTTATAACTCAGATATTGTAGAACTCACTCAAAAGTACTCATGTACCTTCTCTACATTGAGTAATGTCAAAGTAGGTCATAAAACATTAATAGAATAAAGTGAAATTAAATTATACTTAAGACTTAATTCAATAGCCCTGGTATCCCAAGTATTTTGTTCTTATACTACTGGTCACTTTAAATTTTCCCTCTGTATCTTTTGTCTTTTCACCTTGGTTGCTAATTTGAACACAGAAATGCAGATATAAGAGCCAAGTAATGCAAAACTTTTCAAAGTTTCTTTGAAAAAAGAAACTTTGCAAATTTTAGAATTGTTTTGATTAAATTTTGTGAACTAAATATTTGCTCCTCACTCTAAATGAGGGGTGCTTATAGTTTCCCTACTTATAAAAAGATGCAAAAAGATATTTAGGGATTCAGCCAGTTCTTTCTTCTGTAGAAATATAGTAACTCAGATATTCAGAAGATATTGTCTCTACATATTTAGGAATTAGTGGAATAGAGAAGTTTGTTTAAGCATATTGGATTTAACATTGTATCTTTTCGTACTGTGTTTTCTCTTGTGGCCCTCCTACATGAAGCCCTCAGTGTCATCATAGAATTAATATTGTGAGAAAACTCTATTTGACTTTATTGAAGAAAAATAAATTTTAATCAATATAATCCAAATCAGCTCCTCTGCTCCTTGTTTTCATTTCAGAACAAAATGAAAACAAATTCTCATGGGTAAAGAATTATTATCTGTAGAGGAGAATCATATGAGATGATTCAACAGGAGTGAGACTGACAGTAGCAGACACCTCAAGTACCCTTTCAGAAACTCAGCGTAACTAAAGTAGTTTAAAAAATTTAAAAAAATGAGCACAGCTTTTTGTTTGTTTGCTTGCTTTTAAACAGAATTAAGATTATACATGGCCCAACAGACAGAGACTAAGTCAATGAAGAGATCACATGAGCTACTAATATTGTGGAAATAACAGCAAAATAGCCAGTCTCTTTGGCTGGCAAGAGGATTCAACTCCTTCACCACAGACACTGGTATTGTTCACAGAAAAGTCTGGAGAATGGGGCCTCAGTCGGGGCTGGCATCTGTCACCGCAGGCTAGTGTCATCCATTAGAGGTATTCAGGGCAGCACTGCCAATACAAATGCAACTTGCAATAATTCACAAAGAGACATCACCTACCTTAACTATACTCTCAGAAGCAGATCGGATTTAGTTACCGCAAACCCCACTTTTCCATTTTGTTACACGATGGCCAACCTCTTCGGGAAAAGAGCAAAGACCCAAAACTGTACTCCTTTGAGCGCAAAAAGAAATAGTTTCTCACACATTTATGTATCATAACTGAAGAAGTGTGCATCACAACATGGAGAATAAAGGATCCTTTTTAATGGTCTTTCTTCCCCCTGTGCAGATATAGGGGCAGCTACTTTTAAAACACAACACTACACGCAGAAACCTAAAGCTAAGACCTGTGAGGAAAGGTCTCCACCAGTAATGGGCTCAGTCTGTACCTCTTAGCCATAGCAGGACCTCGAGGTACAAGACTTCTCTCCCCCGCTTCATTTTTGAGTCTAAGCACCACCTGACCCATTGCACTCTAGTCCACACAGTTCTCGGGCTTTTCGTAACCAATGACACCATTAATGAGGTTGTTTTTCTGAGGTCAAAGTGGCAGGACAGCGTTGGAATAACTACCTGGACTCTCAGCTCTTTCCAGAGGACCTATGCAACCCTGTTTCTTGTTGCAGTCAGTACATTTGTGATCTATACCAAAATGTTTGATTAATTTTGAATGCATATATATAGTTTTGACAGTTGCCATCCCCAGAGAATTAGAATGTAGTAAATACACATTTTAAAAAGTCTGTAAACTTCCATTCAAACAGAATGCTGAGTTTACTTAGCCTGTTTTGGTGGGCTTTTATGTTTAGTTTCTACAACCTTCTAGCAAATGAAGATGTTTGCAGAAAGTACTAAAAGAGTAAACATAGATACTTTGATGAAAAAAACAAACCCAAAAAACAAACAAACAAAATCAAACCACCACCCCCCGACACACACACACACAACTGCATTGAAAGGAAGATAAAGGAAGTATGTATTCAGTCAAAACAAAGCTATACGACCTGGTTAACCCTTCCCTCAAATTAAGAGAGGTTATATTTTCTCTTCATCAAAACAAACGCCAAAGAGATAAAAAGGAAAAAAAAAAAACTAGATAGATCGGCTAGCCCAACAGAAGACACGGGACCATAAGACTCCAGCGCTTTTGCTCTATATCATGAATGACAGGATCAGGCGTTCTTGCAGACACCTTTCATCCTCTCCTCTGCCTCTGGCTACCACAGGATATTTTGTGATTTTCCCACATATCAAGCAATAGCTCATACCTCAGAATCCCAACCAAATTTTATAAAATGCCCGGAAGGTGCCTCTCAGGAGGTGGGAGGAAACATAACAAGCTACACAGGAGTGTATTTCTCCCTGCTGCATGAAAGTGGGCTAGCAGTGCCTGCCAATGGAAAGAAATCCTAAATGGCTTGGAAGTAATTACTCTAAACATTTAATTTACACTTGCCATTTCTGTTCCTAATTCTGCCTTTCAGTGAAATAGTGTTTATCCTTTCTTTATTGTTAGTATGCAAATACTGTCCGCATTTCCTCAAAGAGCCACGTCATTGTTATACTGTAACATACTGTACATTAATGCTAAATGAAGTTTATGAACTAATGCAAAATAAACTGATCTGCGTCCTCAGCCTAGCACGCCACGCTACTGGCCTCATGCACAACTAACAGATTACACTATCACTGTGACATTTCCCTATCGTACCATAGTGGGGGCTTTTCTCACCTGACGCTTTGCAATATGTGAAATTCATGTGTAGGGAAAGAATTTACAGAAGACATGCACTGATTTTGAAACCTGCCCAATTTTTATGCAAGTTGCATGGAAAAATGCTGCATAACTGTAAGCTGAGAGGCAGTCCCAAAGTAAACCTTTTGTCTGCAGCCTGAAATTGCTTGCATAAAAGACTAAGCAATAGCGCATTGTGCAAACAAGTATCTATCATTAAAGGAAATTAGTGTGGAAGCCAGGTGTGCTTTGCAAATAGACCTAGGGTTTTTGTCCTTTCTTGTTAGATGCGTGGCAATTACTGAGATACCAACAAATCTCCCTTTTTTTCCATATCAACACCCACACAAAAGACACATAACCTCTATGCTATTATGCAGCAAACACATTACAAAGTGTATTCCATTTGGATTCACTTTGATGAACTATATGCACTTCAGACCTAACTAAAACATTCCCATCAGACTTTCAAAATTACATCAATACAACAAAATTGGAGGAAAAAAATAGGCTATTTAAATAATAGAATTTCATTAGATTTGTTCATTTAAATGCTTACTTCCTGCCACCTCTGACAACAGCTGTGCAGAAAATGTCTCTGAGTCTGTCTAAGAGAGACTGGGAATGCTTTACGAGAGCTGCATCCTTCCTTCTTGAATATACACTGTACGAACTTATTTATCTGCACGTGAATAATGCGGCGAGCTACAGCCATGGGATCGGAAGTTGGCCGTCCCTGCTGTCGAATAAACCAGTAACACAACAAAAAAGATAGCTTCTTTCCTCAAGAGAGGTCATACACGTGGAAACAGAAAAAACAAAGAGAGCACCAAAGCCTCGGAGAACATACTTCTCAGCAGGGAAGGCAATACTGATACTAAATCACCCACTGCCTCCCTGTCAAGTTTTTGCAGCCTTTCTAGCACAGGAGATCTCAAAGGGGGCTCTGAAGCAGGATGCTTGCAGATGTTTACAAAGAGCTCCTCTTATGTGAGCAAAGTAACAGGGGAAAAAAATGTGACAGGCTCATTTGGAAGCACACACGGGCAAATACAGGACTGCAGAATCAACCTCGTTGTACGCCCAACTTGGAGTTCACTGTTAATTCAGAGTAGTAACTGTTCTTGGAATTCTTGTGTGTCAGAATGAAACCGAACAGATTTTACTCACACCAACAGTTATCAGAATTGCAGTGGTTTTTATCATAAATGCCCTGTTTCTCCAGAGGGGCAAAGAGACATGAAGCAAGATTTACCAAGTGACTATGTGACGAGCAGCTCTACTAATTCAGGGTAGTGCAAGGAGTACGTTCCTGCCAGCTTCCCCTGACCCAGATTTAGATGGCAAAATGCATTAGCAAAACAGATTATCCATCAGCTATTACAAACCAAGATTCGTAAGAGCTGGATTTCTGTGTATGTGCCAGGCGGGGGGAGAATGTGCCTGGTGAGAATAATCAATATCGTTAAGAGTTGTGCTCATTCTGAGATTCATCCCTTTTATACCACCTAAGTGGCTCAAAGGGGCCTTAATCCAGCCACAGACTGCCAGTAGAGAATGCCCTATGAATGAAAACCACTGCAGTATTTTGTGTCGGGCCTCGATCCTGCAAACACCACAAGATATGACACACACCAGTACGAGAGCTCTCTCCAGCCTTATCTCCTGTCCACCTGAGCCATTGAGCACTACCTTTGAACTTTTACAGGGGAGGTAGCAAGAAGACCTTAATGCCCTCAAGTCCTTGCACAGCCTGGAAAGCCAGGTACTGCCTACCCAACAGGGCGAGGACCAGGCATAGCTATGCCACCAACTCCGGAGCCTGAAACTCATTTTCAGTTCTTTCGAACTGTCTGGAACCACGTGTCTACAGGACTTTGTGACATCTCCCCCACCACCATCTTCTTTTTTTTTTTTTTCCCCACCCCCATGGAATTCCTAGCAGTCTGACCATGCTTTTGAGATGAAGAAACAGATCCTGCTACAGATCTTTGAATCTTTCTAAGGAGGAAAACAGGGAAATTGGAAATACCTTGCCAAATCTGAACAGCGGTCTGTTCTCAGCATCTTAGCTCAGGCTGTGGTCACTGTGGCCAAAGGCCTCTCTCTTCCAAACTGCAAGGAGTAAATGCCCAGAAATGTGATGGTTTTCCTTGGACATTAACTGATGCAAACACGGATGCTGCACGTATTACACATCCACAGTATTCACACTGTTGACTCGGTGCTAGTTTGTGCGTGCATACCACATTTCTGCAATAATGCAGCAACAATTTATGGCCAACTATGAAAAATGTGGCTAGCAGATTTCGGGGTAAATACTTGGGCTTCCAACTTCATTGTTACATGCCTGAGAGGTAGTTAAATGGTAGTAACACTTTTTTCCCTTCAATTCCAGACTTGTACCTTATGGAAGATCAGTCCTCCTTTGACGGAAGGTGGGGGGGAAGTATTAAAAAAAAATATTTTAAAAAAAATAATCAGATAACAGAGGCCTCAGTAAACTAAGAAACCAAGAACAGCACTACATTTATAGCTAGAGGACTCTATAACAAGCTCAAATTCTGGAGTGATAAAGAAACTAGTCAATGTTTCATTCTTTAATTTCTTTAAAAGTCATTTAGAACCGCTTTATACAAAATCCCAATTTTAACCCCGCGTGAAGATAATGCTGTTGACCTATAGCCAGGATTTATCCTGTCAGCTTTTGTTATACTATGTGCGTTCTGTGTGTATTACTTCCCCAAACTGCAAATACCTCTTTGCACTTAAGAAATGGCTCCTGGCAGTTGTCCAGCTTATTTCTATGTCTATGCTCCATCAAAGCTCAATTACCCTGAAAACTTCAATAAATGTTACCAGGATCTCTGCCACAGTTCTTAAAGGACATGCAAGAAGATTGGTTTTTAAGTAATATTATTACAATGAGAAAAAGTAGCTACAAAGTTACATATTTTCCAGGGAGGGCGTAAGCTAAAAGAGATCCAGGGTAGGAAAATATATTAAAAGTGGAATTTTAAGTGCATCTTGTAATGGGAGTCATTGTTTTTCTACATGTACTCTCTGTACTGATTTCTGGAAGTACTTACCTTTTTGGGGTTGTTCAGCAGCCACATTATAGGTACTTTATAGTTGTACAAATCATTTTCTGTGCTATGAATGTTTAAACAGAAAAAGGCTGAATGTGATACTAGCGCAGTTTATTAAAAACAAAAACAAAAAACCAAACACCAACACACACATACCAAGAGGAAAGGAGAATAAGTGCAAAATAGTAAAATGGAATAACATAGACCCAGTGAAAAGCGCTATCTATATGAAGGTAGTTTTTCAGGGGAACGTTGAATATTCGGTGAAGGTTAGTTTGCGCTGCTAACACTGAAGGCATGGAAATTGATAATTTTTTGCAAACACATCTGACCAAACTACAGCAATTTTGGAGACATCCCAATGAGCCTTCTACCACTGACATTCGGAGTGCAGAGAGGCGATGAAGGGTAGCTCTGAAGCACACAACATGGCAGACTACCACAAACGAACAGCCAGTCTGAGGGACGTACAGTAAATAGGAGAAAAATCAAATTGCAAGGCCCTCGGCTGCTGGAAATCCCTAATGCATTCTTCCCAAAGCACAGCCATGCAACCAATCATATACTTTGGTTGTAAAATTTAGAGATGAACATGATTTTTCCTCTAGTTCTATTACAGACAAACTACAAGGGAGCAGCAGCTGAGAGGGAGCGGAGCAGAGACTCTCTGCAGGAATAGCTGGGGCTCCACAGGAAGCACTTAGTGCTGCTGAGGTTTCGTAAATGATAACAAGTGCGTTGTTCTCTGATTCTAGACACTGACAGAACCAGCTCCTTAATGACCAGACCTATAGGAACAGTATCCCGTGTGAATATGCATTAAAACATTTTGTATTTTCAATTTTTAGCTGCTCAGTTATCACTGTGATAATTATGGAAAAGCTTGTAAAGCTTCATGCTAACTCTACAGAGCCTGTATTTCCGCATCATCCAAAGTCTAGCAAAAATCTGTTTCCAAACAAAAATTCGCGCATAAATAGTGCTATCATTGTAAAGGTTACTGACGCACCATAAAACCCAACTTATTTGCTATATAAAGTTAAGGATACACTATCTAAGATCCTGAATCAAACCACCTGCTCCGATAACCTCATTTTAAACTGTGAGAAAATTGACATCCAAACTCAGACATTGATCCACAAACCAACAGGATTGCTCAGTGGTGTAAAAAGTCTTAGAAAATTGCCATATCCAGAACAAGATAAAGTGCCTAGGGCTAACCATTAATTTGAACTATTAAGTACCATAACTGGCAGCTACAGTGGACCCTGTCATCTTAGGTGAGGAGCCTGCCCCCAAGGGTGTATTGGAGGCTGAAATCTGTGCACACACTTACCTGTCCCCTCATCTCATTCATATTTTGCATTTGTACATTTTTATGATTCAAAGAGACCAAAAGGAAGTCCGAGTTTGGATAAGCCCCCTTTTGGAAATTTATAAATAAATAATGGCTTAATATATGGGATTTAAATTTTCTGGTCTGAAACATTTTTTCCTCTTGAGAACAAATGTGGCTGTAAATCCTACAGAGGCTAATACTGCATATTCCACAGCTGAAGATTTCCACAAATCCCAAAGGCCATGACATCTGCCAGATTATAGATAAAGAACAGGACTTTTTGCAATAATATGTGTTTTTAACAGCGCAGGACTGAAATTCACTGTGTATGTGTGCTGAACAGAGCGGGGGTGTGTGTTTGGGGTCTTTTTTTTTTTTTTCCCCCAATCAGAATGAAGCTAACTCTCCTAGCCTTTAAAATACAGATTTTTAAGCTGTTCTTAACATTTGGTCGTGCTAAAATTCAAGCATTTGAAGCTCCTAAAATTCTGACAAATGAACCATCACAGCCCTGAGAACACTAATAGGTCTTAATGACCCTGCCCAACCTCCCCTGACACCCCCACCCAGTCCTGCTCAGGGACCCATTTCGGCTCAGCCCCCTGTCCTCGCCATGCTTGGGGCTGTTGCTGGACCTCGCTGGCAGCACCCTCTTCTGTCACCCACCCACGGGGATTCACCCTGGCTCATCCGGAATGGGCAGCACCCACGTTTGCTGCTCCCTGGCAAGGAAGAGATGGAGGGAGATTTCATGGTGAAGCTGAAGTGTGACTTCATGGGTCACCCAGGGCAGAAGGACCAGCTTCAGACCTCTTAAACTTGCTTGAACTGGGCAGATGACCCAGCACCCAGTCAGTTCGGGGCATTTTTGCGAGGTTGGCGCTAGAAGTTTGGCTAGAACTTGAGGCATGTGCTAAGCTCGAGTGTTTGTACAGCACACTGCCTCTCTGGTGCCCATCAAGCAGCAGGGACTCATTGCAGGAAAATAAGTTAAAAAAAAAAACATTGGTGAGAAAGAGCATAAGACGGAAGGAAAGCAAGTAAAAGTAGCTATGGAAAATATGAAAGATCAATACCATTAGCTGGAGATGCACAAAATTGACCTAAAAGCCAAGGTAGCTTTTACACACCATTCGCCACACCTGGCTTTCACTCACAGATTTCCTTTAGACAAAACTGCGCTTAGGAAGAACATATCTCGAGAGCTATCTTGAACGTTTTGCGCTATGCTAGAGAAGCCCACAGCAACTGATCATTAGAAGTGCTGCAAAACCCTTTGTATTCTCAAGGTCCGTGATCAACAAACTGGAAAAGCTAACTTCAGCACTGGCCAGGCAGAGGGCTAACAGCAGAAATTTGGCACTCTTGACCTCCCAAGTCCAGAGGAGGAGCAGAAGGGACAAGTCAGTGGTGCACGTGCTGCTCTGCTGAAGAAAGGCAAGTGCCAGGTGACTGCGAGTGAGGATCTCCCTTCTGCTTCTCTTCTTGCCCATGACAAACCCAGAAGTAGAAAAGAGACTGCTGGAGAAATTCTGCTTCACACCTAGCCAGTGAGACAGGGATGCACGTGGTCCATGCTACAGGTGATGACACAGGTGGTGTTACAAGGGATGACACCACAGGGTATCATCACACATGAGGTACCATCCTACCCAACGTGTGGGACGGCTCTGCATCAGCCCGCATCCTCCAGGAGATCTCCTCGCCAGCCCAATCCCACACAATCCGCACGGTAAACGTGCACCACATCCTGGGCTCCAGAGCGATATATTTCTCCGCTTTGCTCAGGTGTCATACAGACCAACTTCACCAAACACGTCTTTGCTGTACCCAACATCCTGTAGCTTTAAAGAAAAGGTCAGATGACTCACTTGCTCTAATTTGGTTGCATTTATACTGAGTTTTGTTTCTAAGAGACCTTGGGCACAGTTTCTCTTATCAACAAGTGTCCAAGCAAGCAGAGAAGCACAGTTGTTTGCATTTTCCTAAATATTTAAACCTTGTTTCAGCCTGTATCTCCACTCTGAGACCCAAACTCTCACCTGCATTTCTCCTAGAGGAAGTACTCTGCTTAAGAGGACCTTCTGTAACTATACTACTACTTCCAATTGTAAGCCTAGCCAACACCAAAAATATTTAAAAATGTTCATTGTGCATTTGGCTTTGAGAGCATGAAAACAAACATGGAAATGCCGAGTGTAATAATACTCTTTGTTATGTTTCTCTGGAGTCGCTAAAAGAACCCAAAGGCTGCTGTAATTTATGGCAAATTATAGCCTATGGGTAATAGGGCAGCAGGACAAGCGCAGCGCACGGGGACGGCCTGGTTGGACTTCTCAGGTTGGTGAAACACAAACCGCTCAGCTCATCGCCCCCCTCTCGCGCCATTCAAGAGTCATCGGTGAGGAGCTTGCAGACAAGAAGTGATAAGAATGAAAGTGCTTCCATCACTTCACACGCAGACTCCAATTTAAAATTAGATCTATTAGCAGATATGAAAAATATAGGAAGTCCAAGAGCTTCAGATTTCTGGACGCCTTACTAAAACCATCAATCGATTTAAAAACCCTAATAAAATTCATAAAGGAGTCTAGTTATCTATAGAGCCTATTCAATTATAAAACAAGATGAAGAAAAACCGGACAAAATAAGACTGCTGTCTCGTATTTACTGATCCATTTAATGTTGCTGGTTGTACACACTAAATTAATATTTTCCTCATGAAGATAGCTGGAATATTTATTCAGGATACCAAGGAATGCAATCATTGTTTAAAAACAGTAGTGAAAGCCTTGCCAGCATAAGAAGGATTTATTTATTACCCACAATTTCTAAGTATATGTGCATGTATACATACACACATTTAGTGTGTATATGTATAAGCATAGATGTTTATATCTGTATATGCTTACATATCTTTTTATATATCTGTATGCATACACAAACTTGTGTGTGTATAGAAATGCAGTTTTATTATGTTCTTGAGGTTTATTGAATATATGAGAAGTTAATTTGTGATTAGAAGCCACCAGATAATGTCAAACTTTTCATACTGAGGTCATTATTAATGTTTATTTTCTGCAGTCCCAGAGGAGGAAAATACTAGGTTTCATCAGGGTTTTCAATAAATTGTTAATTAAAATGTACAGCTTTGGAAAGTTCTATTCTGACTGAAAAAAAACCAGTATTGGCCAGCTCTATTCTCAGAGGCTTTTGGACCGTATCATTGCCAGATCCCGTCTCTCCCTTAAAGAACAATTTTCAAGCGTGCTGAGCTACCACAGCTTCCATTAACTGCAACTGGAGCTGTGATTTCTCAGCACCATTTAAAAAATCAGAATATGTTTGATTAGCTATTGATGAAGATTTAGGTTGTTCCAGTTCATTAGATTTATATCAAGGAGAGTTTTAAAGGAAAGTTGATACAAAGGCAAATGTGACCCCCAGAAATTTCAGTTATCTTCTTTGACTTGTCTTTTTTTATTATTTGGACTTTGTCTATTCTTTAACCACACAGTAGAGCCACATTAATTAACTTAAAATATCAAATGACCATGTCTGGGAGTACTAAAATTATATTAAAAATACCAAGCTGTCTGAAGTACGTTACCCCTAGGTCGTTCAGAAATAAGTTTTCATATTCAGAAAGCACTAACAAGAACTCCCATTATTCTTAAGTATATTTTTTTTCCCAAAAAAATTCTCTACCTAGAAACTCACATTTTATTTATCTCAGTGTCAGGCATTTTGATGTCACTCATAGGAGTCAGACAAATACCTGAAGAGGATATTTTGCTAAAGAGCAAATCCTATACAGAGGGGAAAATTAGCTCAGCGAAAATAAATATGCAGTAATTGTTAGCAAACTACCACACAGATAACACCACAGCAATTTAAAGACAGGAGGAGATAGATTTATCACCTGCAAAGGCCACAAGTGTCGTTGAAACCTGAAACTTAGGAGCTGCAATCAGCATCTCACAGATCTTTCAGAAGTTTAGTCAGAAAAGATCAGTTGGTGTACGCAGTGTCTTTTAATAGCATCCAAGTTGCCAACGCCTGAAAAATCAGACAGGAAATCTCCTGGAAAAAGGTTTTCTCAAAAAAATAAAATAAAAAAAATCTCAGTGATGAAAGTACGAAGACAGGGTTTCCAGCACTGTTTCAACTACAGTTGGCTGAACTTTTAAAGAGGCAAGAATGTGTAAATAAGGGAACAGTTCAAGCTTCTGGAAATCTCATTAAAATGAAACTGGGTTTTCTTCAGTCGGTGGTGCTATTTGAATTACCTTCTCAATTACCTGAGCCTCTGAGCCTTCTCGTTGTGTTTAGGAACTCAAGGACAGTCTAATCCAAGCAATGCACACAAGAACAAAAGGCACCACCACTTAGGTACCACATTGACATATATTTTAAGTGGTAAATTAGAGTCAGCTATTTAATTCCCTTCCCTTTCTGTTTTTTTGCTGCCTTATATTCTAAAAGGACAAATATCAGTACTTTTCTACTTGGCTTGGGTATTGAGAGATTTCTCATGAAATGGTAAGAGACATCATTTGATCTCTAGGTATATACATCTAATCTAATTCAATCACCCTAGAAAATAAAGATATAGTACTATGCAGCTACCATAAAGAAACATCTAGTGTGTTTTTAAGATGTGGATACTTTTGGGTTCTCATGTTTTCTTTTTGACAGTATACTTTTTTTCCCACTTGCCTAAATGTTAAAGCCACTTAATTGCTTCAAAGAAAAATTAAAATTAACTTAGAAATTGGCAGCCTTTAGGCTCTGAAGGTCCCATCTAAAAGTAAACCAAAGGAAAATATTGCAAAACAGGAAGTGATCCAAAATAAACAAAACAGTTCAATATATGTGTGTGGTGATTTAATCTCAGCTGGTCACCAGGTGCCCACCAAGCCGCTCACTCTCTCCCCTCCCGAACTGGACAGAGGAAGAAAAAAAAAATGTGACTAAAGGCTTGTGCGTCAAGATGAGAACAGGGAGAGATCACTCACCAATTACCATCATGGGCAAAACAGACTTGTCTTGGGGAAAATAATCTAATTTATTGCCAATTAACAGCAGAGTAGGGTAATGAGAAATAAGAACAAATCTAAAAAAAACCCTTCCCCCTCATCTCTCCTTCCCGGGCTCAACTCCACTCCCAATTTCTCTCCCTCCTCCCCCCGAGCAGTACAGGGGGACGGGGAATGGGGTCAGTTCATCACACGTTCTCTCTGCCGCTCCTTCCTCCTCACACTCTTCCCCTGCTCCAGCATGGGGTCGCTCCCATGGGATAGAGTCCTCCATGAACTGCTCCAGCTTGGGTCCCTTCCAGAGGGTACAGCTCTTCATGAACTGACAGCTCCAGCATGGGTCCCCCACAGGGCCACAGTTCTGCCAGAAGACCTGCTCCACCGTGGGCTCCTTTCCATGGGACCACAGGTCCTGCCATTAACCTGCTCCAGCATGGCCTGTCCACCCAGTCACAGCCTCCTTCGGGCATCCCCCTGCTCCGGCGTGGGGTCCTCCCCGGGCTGCAGGTGGAGATCTGCTCCCC
>JAVJGG010000039.1:5440222-5468595 GCA_035590195.1 Aviceda cuculoides | reverse complement strand
CCGGCTGGCATTGGCTCTGTCGGACATGGGGGAAGCTTCTGGCAGCTTCTCACAGAAGCCACCCCTGTAGCCCCCCCGCTACCAAAACCTTGCCATGCAAACCCAATACAATGGGATTGTTTCAATCCCAGATAAGAGCAGATTAAGAGTAAGCGCAAAGACCGAACTCCATGTCTTGCTTTGCATCTCTATTACAGACAGAACCCAAGTATCTTTGGTATTTCTGTGCACATTTTCTTTTCCAGGTCTTTTAAGAGCTTTAGCTCTGAACTTGGCTCTTGCCAGTGGTTTTCGTGAGCACCAAGTTTATCTGATTTCATTTTTATTAAAGGTAATATTTGACATGATTTGACAACATCAAGCTTACTAACTACAATACAGTGATTTATCTTGGACCGTAACGCTTGTCACCAAAACTTATTAACATCGCTATCTGGAAGCCAGTTCCTCAGGTTGCTAGGAATGACAATAACCTGGAAATTAAATCACAATCAAATATTCTAAGCCAATGATTCCAGAATAGAATACATTAATCAAAAATATATAATTAACTGTAAGTGCAATAGAACCAATTACTGAAAATCCTAAGGATACAATTATTTTTAAAAGGCAGTAAAAAGTGAAGGGAAGAGCAAATTGAATTTTGCTAGAGGTTATTCTCTAAGAAAATATGAAAATCAGTATTTTTCAAGTGTGCTGTATCCTGCTTCTTATGTATGAATAAGGCATATTGCTTTGCTCGGGATTTGTGCCAAACACTGCTTGCAGCTGAGCCAGTTGGGGATATACACCTCTCCACCCTGCTCAAAAGCTGTTATGATCTGTCATTCCCATGAGTGCCATGGGGTTCCTGTTCTTGCCCCTTGTATTAAAATGCAAAAACAGAACAAGAGATTAGCTATCTACCATGCCAATAGCATAGCAGATTTCTGGTGGAAAGTCTATGGCACTATCCAAAAAACCCCTCAAGTTGCCTTATTTAAATCCCCAGTTAGGCACTGTATCTAGTTCTGGGACAGTTTCCCTGTTGCATTGAGAGGCTGCTGCATTTCTATTTGGTTGGGGATTGGGTCTGGTTTTTGTTTGTTTGTGGTTTTTTTGTTTCTTACATACCACAGTCTGCAATCACTGAGGGGAAATAAAAGGTACTATTCATAAACCTATCATTCATTATCATTCTTGTAAGTGATAATCACTTCACTAAAAGCAGAGTACCAGAATCAGTACTGAAGTCAGTGATTTAGGAATGTACGGGTAGTTATTGAACAGTTGGAGCGTTGATGAAATGTCTCTCCTCAATCAAGTCTTCCTGTATGTACACAGCAATCACGGAGAAACCAGAAACCAAAGCACAAAGGAATAAATATAAAGTTGAAGCCTTAGTTCATTCCTGGAGTTGGCATGATAAAATGAATCCTTTTCATTCTTTCCACTTCCAACATGTTTTAATAGTAATGAATACTAATGCAATATCACTCCTTGATAGGATTTTTTTTTTCTAATGATACAGAGCACTTTAAAGGATTTTTTTTTTCCCCTCCACCAAGTGTAATGGTATTTTAATTATGTAGTTCTAAATGCTCAAGAACTTTAATGAGGAATTTGATAGACTAATTGAATGAGACACAGCCAAATATAAAAATTTAAATAGATGCTCCACACACTTTACGATTCCTGGCAAAGGTGCCGGAAAAATGTGTTGACCCGTTTACACATCACCCTGGGTATTTTGCTTCACTGCTTCACATTCTACATCAACAACCCATCTGATGGCAAAGAAAAAGAGGATATTAACTTGCAGTTGCAATGTCACCATCTTCATCTGAGCGTTAATAGTACAGAAGCAACAATTCTGCATGTTGGCATGAGGGGTTCCATTAAAGAACAAGATAGGTATAAAGAGAACAGAAACTTAGTTAACTCACTTGAACAGCTGAGATCAAATCTTGGGGGGGAACTACAAATTTAGAAAAGGCAAAGAGTGTTCCCTGCCCCCCTGTCAGGACTCTCAGTGTGTACTTGGTAGAATACAAGGCTTTAAGGAGGTTTGTTTAAAGTTATCCATCTCGTTTACAGCAGCTCCATAACGTAACAATAACTTTGGAGAAACTACTTCGATTACAAGAGAAAGAAAAACTTTCTTTCATCTGTGAAAGAAAAACCAGGGTCAGAATCCCGGAATATCTTGGGTTGCAAATTTACACCATAAACCCCCCAGCTTTTAAAAGCCAGCACAGTGATAGGTATCTGAAGGCTGGAAGTCCTGGTTTTAACCATTTAACTCAGGCTGCAGACAGCACAAGGACAAGGTCCCTTAAAGTGTTCTTCACATCAGTGGCTTAACACAGCCACTGCCACAGGAACAACGTGTCGGTCTCCCTGCCGATCCAACACACTCCTCCGCTGTCAGTTTGAGACGGAACTTTGTCTGTTGCTTCTTACCGAGAACTGCTCTGATCACAAGAGAGTGAATGGTAAATGACAGTAAAGCCATCCCTACCATTCCTTATTATGCATTATTACAACAATGCGCCTCAATGAAGTGCATTACTTAGTTAAATATTCATATTTAACTATCTATGTATTTGCTAAGTTACCCTTCCATTCTAAATCTTCAGAAGCTACACAGCACAAACTGAAGGTCTTCTGTTTATTTAGATATATTCATTTATCTTTGTGCAAACATCAGTTCACCTTCGAAGGAGAGGTATTTAATATTGCTTTTAAGTTCATTTTCATTTCAGATTTCTTCTAATGCAGCCCCATTAGCTTAAAAAAAAAAAAAAAAAGGCACTGTAAAATCTAGAACAATTTTGCCTTCCTGAAAGTAAGTCAGCAAAACAGGCCACAGGGTATCACGTAAGCCAGGCTCAGTTGTTGCCAAGATTTCTGATTTTGATGGAGAAGGTGAAGACTGAGGACACACGCCTTCTGGAATAGTGGGTCTCTCCATGGGCACTAGCGCTCAGGAAGCCCAGCAGCGCTGTGTCCAGGGAAACTTCAGCTTCAGCCTTCATCCAGTGTGCATCTCCATCCAAGTTTCTCACTACTCCCTGTCTTTCTGTTGCCAGAACACAGTGGTCTGTGGACTTCTGCACCTCCGGCAGATCGGTCTGATATTAGCCACAACATTCAGCAGTCCTGGGCAGGAATGGCAAAATCGCCTGGAGGGAGCAGGATGGGGAAAGACTCCTACACTTCATAATAAAACAAAAGCAAAGCATTTCTATATATGGCACCAAGGCATTCCATAACCTGTTGCCCACCACCTCTGGGCTACTTCCAGAGACAAGCCCACCCAGCAGGACAGCCATCATCAGGTCTCAATCAGACTTCAGTGCTTTCTAGGACAAACAACCGACTGAGCTCCGATGAATAGCTAGGTCGTCATTAAATCACTAGTAAGACTGATTTTAACTTCCCAACACCTATGTTGTTTCAGACAGGACATTGCATCTCCCAGAGCAACCAGAAGCAGCTGCTGGGGATTCAGGAGATCCTATAATGGATGATTATGGAGTAACTCACTTTCTGGGGAAGGTTTCTTTCTAAATTGCAGGCACCGAGAGGATTGGCAATAGTCAGAACTATGAGCGTACACTGTCTATCACGCCTGTGGACATTCAATAGCCGTATAAATATCCAGTCAATGAACTCCATTACAGCTTACTATTCTGTGGCAATGAGTTCTATAGATTAATCCTGTGTTTGGTAGAAAACAGATACAATTAGTTTGTAAGCTAGAAATGTGAATCAAGTTGCTTTTGCTGGCACTAAATTTAACCTACCTTGCTAATTTGTTTGCATCTTCTTCTGTGTTTACATTTGTATATAAACTGTCCAGAAAACCATTAGCAGTACCTAAATAATTGTACTGCTAATTAAAATTAGTCCTATGCTGGGTCATACTGCTAAGTTAGCTGAGCAATAAGCATGACATCAACAGCTGAAGGAAAAAAGATACAGAGAAATTATACTTTCAGGCCTCAAATATTCTTATTAGATGGCCTGAAGTAGCACTTTGCATTTTTCAAGGGCATTGTAAGTGTTCTGCAGCTGGCTGGTAGACAGTATGGGTTTTATAATGTTAAAAAAATAAATATCTAATGATTCATGTGAAAACACAATGACAGAGTGAAATACTGTAGCATGACAGCTTATTTTTATTATAAAACTCCTGAGGATCACTCGCTTGAAGAGTCATCAGCATAATTTTAGGAAGAAATGTGTTGTGTGCATTTGTCTTCATACACTTAACTACACATCTCTCAGCGAACACAAAACAAAATGTCAGAAATCTAACACCTTAGGCACTTCTAACCTTGGTAAACGTGTAAACCTTGGTGATACACAAGTTGTCTTGTAGAACCTCTTCTCCACAGGTGTGACCTTTCTTCCATGAACAGTCATTTGTCTTAATGAGACGTTGACACATCTACAGCTTGACTAACATGCTCAGAAACACAACACGTGCTCCTGTGACTAACTGCACTAATGTAGAAGCTTATGCAAAGAAGGTGACTTTACGTACTAAATAAGAGTGTCTACTCAGTTTGCACATGCACACTAGCTATAAGAACCGGAGGTGTTCAAACCTGTGGCATTTGATCAACCCACAAGAATTAAAAGCTCAGGGCCCATATACACAGATTACTTTGTTATAAGATTTGTATCTCATGCTGATGTCCACTAGGTATGTCTCCTCTGAATTCACGCCAGTAAAATTCAGTGTAATGATCTACAGCAATCTGTGCTTTTCCTTGAGGAGGTTACACTAAGACTTGCACCTGAATTGCAAACACAATTCTGAGCTTTCCTGAAGACTGTAAATGTTTGAATTCAGAATCAAGTTTTGCAGCTGAGCCCAATATTTGCTAAAGGGTGTCACAAACACTGGAAAAAGTGATATTACGTAATTTTTTTAAAAATAATTAATTCAAAGAGGGGAAAAAATAACCTATAGGCACTGAAAAATTGTGTCTGATATGAAATATATTATTAAAAAGGTTGTCTAGGATAACCATTGAAGAACCTTATTGATTCATTCTGTCCAGTGATCAAATTCTTCCAGGAGAATATCTCAGTATTGGGCATTCTTAAGTGTTGCCAGTTGCATTCCACACTCTTGTCGATTTTTGCTGCGAGAAAAATATTTCCTATACAACACTAAAATCAGTCCCAGTTTCTTAGTGCTGTATTCTAAGGATCCACGGGGCTGAAGACACATGTGGTTCCTGCTCTGATGAAAGCAATCTTGCACATTTGCACTGACCTCACACTTTTGAGGGAGTTGATGTGAAGAACGTGGAGATGAAATATGTCCAACCATCCTGCACTTCCTGAAATTCATATTAAACTGAGAAAACAGTGCTTAAGAAAACAAAAGGCATGTGACTCACTCATCCTGATAAAACCACAGAAATTGAAAAGCAAAGCTGCTGGTTCAGTTCAGCATGTGTTGTGCCCAAACAAATCAACCTATTCAATATGCAATGTCATCTACTCTGCTGAGACTCTGAAGTAACTACAGAGAATGTATCAAGAAAAAAAAAAAAAAAAAAAGAAGGATCAGATCATGCCATCAACAGCTATGTGGAAAGTCCCAGTGATGTTCAGGTGTTTATGTTTAACTGATAGATGTACATTGCTGAGAAATTCCCTAACTTGAGTTAAACTGTTACTGTAATCCCTCACCTCTGACATGTTCAGAAACCCCTCAGAATCAGTGCTGATACCTTCCACTGAAGTAAAATGTATCCCTACACCTGCATCAGAAATGGAATAGCAAATATTCTTATTACTGATACTACAAGCAAGATGAAAATCTTAGTTCTCCAGCATAGAAGTGCTTTGCATTTTTCCTGTTCTAATTTGTTAATGCTTTTCTTCCAGTAAAAAAAAAAAAAAGTACATTTTTTGTGCCTGTGAGTTTCTGTGTGTATGGATATGTATAAATATATGTAAGCATGTATGTGCTTACTAATTAGGCTGAAACAGGGATCTCTGAAACCGGATGATGGTGGATGTTATGAAATCTGATTATTTCCAGGAAGTCAAATGCTGGCAGTTATGCTTTGTGCCTTTAAAATACTCCAGGGTTTGATTATTTTATGATAATTACAATCCCCACCATGCCTTATTACACAAATAGTCATCTCAGACTGTGAAACTGGAGGAATATGACCTATAAAGTTTATCTAGTGCAGCAGTTTTCTTCCTTGGTGATTTTGCTGTCAACATTGCATTAATCTATGTCTATTTTTGAGCAAGACACAAACTGCACATTATCATGGAGAAGAAGAAACAAATGTTAATGAAGCACACAAATCAGCTTGTGTTTCTGAATATAGGATTTCAGGACACAAGAGATCAATAGCTACAGTGCTGGTCTCTTAGCTCACCCATGACCCAAGACTTGGCAAGATGAAAGGGCCATCTTGTGGACCTACTTCATATTTAAGTTATGTTAAATAAATAACCATAAATATACTTCTTGAATAATAATATTGTGGTAAAGAGGAACTAGTTTGACAGCTAGTAAGTAAATCATGGTAAATTTATACTAAAGACATTCTTATATGATATAACAAAGAGCAGTATTTCGTCAGCCTTTGTGGAGAACATTAGAACAGGGTTAACCCGATGAAGATGCAAATACTGCATGGGTACCAGCATGAGAAGGTGTTGTTACAGTCCCACTTCAGTATATTTTCAGACTGATTAGAATGTTTGCTTGACATTCTCACCTTATCATTCACTCTGAAATGTCAACAACCACTTAAGAAATTAAGATTTAAGCAAAGGTGGTTTAAAAAAAAAAAAAAAAGAAAAGAAAAAAAACAAAGGAGAAAAAAGTTTACCTCAAACATGTCAGATTGTAAACACTTCTATTGACACTAAATGAGGAAACAAAGAGTCTTCATGGCTTCATCACAACCCAAGATTGTGATCTGACTCTGACGCATTGTTAAAGCTTTTCCCTTAAGATCCAAGTTACAACTTTTTGCATAGCGTTTATACCTCCATTAGGTAAGTGCTGAGTAGACTTTACTGCAAAGGTAATAGCAGAAATTGCTAGAACTGATTTAAGAAATACTTTTTTTTCCATAGACAGTTCTGAATTTCTGAGCATCTGGATTATCTGGTGACCGCTTCTCAAATTACATCCACTTCATGGATGCTGTGCCAGTTGTACTACTCCGCGTATTGCCAGTGTGTCCTTATGCTCCACACGACATTAGGACTTTCACATATCTATACTTGCTGTGTTGTAACATAAAAAACCTAGTTGTGCATTTTACGTACATACGGAGATGATCTATAATAATCTGTAGTCATTTGCCATACCAGGATCACGGCGCAATTATCCTACGCCAGCATTTCTCCAAAAAGATGAAGTGTGAGGAAAAAAACAGTACTCTGGATGGAAACAAGCACATCCTACTGCAAAGGGCTGGAAAGCTGGCCCCGTACTGCGGCTGTGCCCTTCTACATGCTGCCAGAGCTACCCCGGCTACTCCGTAGGTGTCCGAGCAGCTGCTCTGTGCTCATTAACGGGCTCTCCTGCTATGCAAGGTGAATGCCCTGAGAAACGGTACTAAGTACTACTCCAACCTTAACTATCAAAATCAGAGTTGACGTGTAATGCAATACACAAGCAGTCTGGTAGGTGATGATGTATAATGTATCTTTGGGTATGGCTAGGAGACATTAAACAAGTATTCTGGAACTTTCAAGGGTATTTGTTCTAGCTACACTTTATTACTTTGTAGAAAAAAAAAAATCTCAAAGAGTTCCTTCAAGTGAAAACAGAAAGACAAGTCTCACTGGTACTAGCAAACATCACCATCTGGCTGTATTTTATGCTCTCTATTTTCAATAAGCATCCCTCCTGCAGAACATCCAAGTAAACATCCTGCTTTTCTATGTCACATTCAATACCGCTTTGGCTTAACAAGACAAAGGATAAAGCTGTGACATTATCACCCCAAGTTTCCATAAATTATCTCTGCTGTATCTCACCACTTCATTTTCCTCCTGCATAAAAGCAATACTCATGGAACCACAGGATTATTTTGTTTCTTTCCAATATCCCTCTATATATTGGGCTTTTAAAAAAAACAACCTTGAGAGAGTTTAAAAGGCAGCTCCTCAGTGCCATAGCCAAGATCTTAACAGTAGTCTGTTCTGTATTCCAGGTGCCCCATGGAAACCTGAGATTTTGTTGTAAGTTATCTTTGCCCACGGTTACAGTGTGAATCACTCCTTTCTTGAAAGTATGAATAAATCTTTGCAGTAATGCACTGTGTCAGGGTGGTAAGGAGCTGCTGTAGCATTTTGTATCCTACTCATTTCAAAAAACAATTAGGGCCCTCAAGATAAGCATTACATTCTGCTCTTCAAATTTCTGCAATTTATCCAGGAACTCCTTGTTCGGAAATGAAAATTTTACTCTTTCCAGTCCCAGCACTACCATATCCTGGGCATTAGTGAACAGCTAATGAAGTAAAAACATTAGATCCCACAAATGTAGATATGTACATACCTGATAAATGGCCCGGCATAGTCTAAACAAAACAGTGCTAGCAAAACCCAGGTGAAAATGAACATATTTAGGCACGAGATGCATTTTGTAAAACCCTTGAGGCAATTATGCTGTATATTCTATTTCTGTAGAAGTCCCTAGCCACCAAGATAGGGGAGGGAGACTGACATAACCTGTGCTTCTAGTATTTTATTTCTGACATCAATACCTAGGAGTTTAGTTCTAGACCTGGAATTGGGAAAAAAAAGAGACTTTAAAAATCACGCCTTAATGATTATAACAGAGACCCAACAGGTCTTTTTAATAAAATCGAATTAAAAATGGAGCTATCTTGAGCCTGGTTTCTAGGTGATGACTCCAACATGAAAGATTAAGAGGAACAACAAAATTTGACCAGGCTTATCCTGTAACTTCCCAGGTACTCAGAATGCCATATCTGAAGTTAAACACACCTGTTTTAATTATTTCAGTCCTCCAACAACTTCTGGATCACCAACCAAATTCGGCCAAACCTGCCTGTCCTGGTTTTGGCTGAGACAGAGTTAACTTTCTTTCTAGTAGCTGGTATAGTGTTATGTTTTGGATTTAGTACAAGAATGTTGATAACACACTGGTGTTTTCAGTTGTTGCTAAGTGGTGTTCAGACTAAGTCAAGGATTTCTCAGCTTCTCCTGCCCAGCCAGCAAGAAGGCTGGAGGGACACAAGGAGTTGGGAGGGGACACAGCCAGGGCAGCTGACCCCGACTGGCCAAAGGGGTATTCTACACCATGGGACATCATGTCCAGTATATGAAATGGGGGGACTTGGCTGAGAGGGATGGGGCACAGATCACTGCTCGAGAACTAATTGGGCAATTGCGTTGTGCATCGCTTGATTTGTATGTTCCAATCCTTTTATTATTATTGTCATTTTATTATTGTTATTATCATTATTATTAGTTTCTTCCTTTCTATTCTATTAAACTCATATCTCAACCCATGAGTTTTACTTCTTTTCCCAATTCTCTCCCCCATCCCACTGAGGGGGGCAGAGTGAGCAAAATAAAGCACAACCAAACACATATCAACAAAACCAAACACACACACCCCCCAGCCATCAGCACGACAGGGCACAGGAGCCGCTGGCAAGCGGGTGACCCCACAGAGCAGGCTGCATCGCACGACCTTTGGTTGTCGGCCCACGAGGTGGGACAGCCGCGCAGCAGCTGCGGGTTCGCACGCGCTTGGTCTGGGGCTGAAGCACAAGCTGCTTCTTGCCTTCAGCACGATACAGGAGAGAAGAGAAACTAATCAGATGGAAATTAGGAGATGCAGAACATGACTGGAAATACTATGGGAAGGATGAAGTTGTAAGAGCCAGAGGAGCACAAATTTTTTTCCAAAGATGAGGGGAAGGAAGAGGTGTAAGACAAATTTGTAGGAAGAAGGACATGTTAGTTATGCTGCTCATGCAACAGTTTGTACATATATGCCTGCCCACTTTATGTTGTACAAATTTTAGTCTCTGGATGATTTTTGAATTTTAATGCATTTGTCGAGCTTTAATTTGCGCCATGCAGAACCTATAGACTGCTTCTGACTCCATTTCAGTACCCTTGAAGGTGATTTTTCAATGGAAAGTTTGCCAAACAATCTGCATTCATGAGGCTGTTGATAGTTTTGAAATCAATACTACTAGCGTGAGCTATCTTCCCATCTTGAAAGCTTTGTAGCAGTTATGGTTGGAACTTCTTTTTTGTGGGATTAAATCTGAAACTAGAAGTTGATGATCTTCAACCAGCATAAATCATTACCTATACAACACTGGTGAAAACTTTTAACTGCCAAGAATAGCTCAGAGATCCTTTCTCAATTTCCACGCAGCTCCATTTTGCCAAGGTAAAGAATTTAGAGGAAAAGGCAATGGACCTTTCACTCTGATCTTCCATCAGATGTGAAATTACTGCTCCTGTTCCAGTTAAGGAAGCATCATAAGGTAGCTTTATAGGCAAAGGTGTGCAAGGACTCTCTCACACAATATGAGCACCATTACTCATGAAAAGTCCCAAAATGCCACGTGAATCAATGTGTTTCTATTCATTCTGTAACAGTTCATTCTGCAGATCGAATGCTGTTACTGCCGTGGGCAAAAACCTACAGAAATAACTGACTGTCTGCAAAGAGGGGTACACATGGGGAAGATTTGAAGGTTAAGGTTCCTAAAGATAAATCACAAGGCTTAGGTGAAACTCTGCCAGCCATAACACAGTTGAATCTTAAAAAAAAAAAAAAAAAGAAAAAACCAAAAGATTTTCTTTATTCCCTTAAAATTCTTGACAATTTCTCAGCAGTACTATTTAAGGTGCTTTATAGCACTAACTTCTACATAATACCAAATGCTAGGAATGTCATAAAACATCTGTTTTATTGTTCAGTGCTAAAAAAATGAGTACTGATGGCATTGATAGGATTAGCTGGTGATATTACAACTGTCTTTGAAGAGGTATTTCTTGCTATCAACTTCAATCTCCAATTTTATAGACATATTTCTCTAGGTAGACTTGGGAGCTTACCATCACCTGATGGAACGAGTTCATCCACTGTTTCAGTTAAAAGTTACTAAATTGCAAGTATGAGTTAATATTGAATTCAGTTTGAATGTATAGAGCATCAGCTGTTTTTATCATAGCTAGTGGAAGTGTGTTGTAGTGCTCCACCCCCATCATACCACGATTTCTGCGAGGGGCTTATGTTCCGCCTTTTCTCTTTTGCCTTGCTAGGTACTGAAGAAGTCTAGCAACCTGTATGACTGGTCTGTCCTAAACAACAGAAATTTAAGATCCTACTATTGTTCTAAAACCTCTGGAAAACTATGTAGAAGAGCCCAACTAATTTTCACTCTGGGTCACGTATAACCTTCTGCAACACCACTGAAAGCTTGGAGAAGTGTTAAGCTCTATCAATCCGTCTAAGATTCCCCAGCCACTGTCTATCACGTAGTAAATGAACTTCTCCCTTCATAGCATGCTACAGAAGAATACAGTATTTATAGTAGACATTAACCTTCATTGCAAAAATGCTTAGAAGATGCAGAATTTTTTTTCTGCACATTTAACGCACCAAGTCTTACTGCTGATTCATTTCTGGTGTCTGAGAACACTGTCAAAAATACATTTCGGATACTAATCCCTCCACTTCTAACAAAATCCAGCAACATTTTGGTTACTGTATCCTAATTTAAATTGTTCTAAAGATACTAGTGCTTTTACAATAGACTACAACAGACTACAATAGACATTGTCCTCTGCAGCATCACAGCTCTGAATGCATTTTATATTGCCTTTGTAAGAGGTAATAGGTTTGGAAGCAACCTACACATTTTCTCTGTATATCCCAATTGCTTTTAGTTACTTTAGATCAGCACTCATTTGCATGATAAGACAGAGACAAGACATGCTTCTTTGCTTGTCTGGTTGGAGCTTTCTGCTTAGAGCACTGTTTAGCAGTTACGCAGGTTACCTACAGCTTCTCAGTGTCCTCCGCTACCCTGCCGCTCTCCCATGTGCTGCTTTGGATCAGTTACTCTAGTCAATAACCATTTTTGGACTGTTTTATTTTTGCATATAATACACCATCTAGTCTCTTAACACATCGTTTGAACTTTTTCTGAACTGACAAATGCAAGAATTGTCTCATACGATCCTCTTTATAAAAGCAGATACATTCAGCAGATACCAGAAAGGTAATTTTGTAGACTTTCCACAATCTCGGCAAACGTTTTGTCTGCTGATTTAATACCAGCTGTTAAGCTATACAGCACGTTATAGGCTTTAGCCCTCATTACACTCTGTAGAAGTGTCAGCTTTTTCTCATCACTGATATCACTTGTTATAATGCATTGTTCTGATTTCCTGACATAGACCAGTTGTCTATTGAGCTATCAACCGACCATGCTTTCTCTGGTCCCTGTGAACTCCTTTCTGTCCTCGCACAGTGTTTGCCGTTCTCGTGGTGCAAACCCCAAGCCCTCTCCTCTATTGCTGTATTCTTGAAGCAGGCTCTCACGCACACTTGCTGTGTTTCATCTCTCCATGTTAAAAGGAAATCACACAGACGATCAGCTTCCAAAACGTGTTTTTAGTAATTCCAGATAAATATAGAATTACTAGACACACAGAGATGTTCCATAATAATCTAGTGTCTTCTACCAAGGAAATAAAACTGTTAGAAATTGACAAGTTTTTTAAAAGGGGTACAAAAAGATTAGCTTAACTGGACTTGAAAGAGCCAATGGTCACTTATAAATCAAATTCAGTTTCATTGTGTGTCTGTAATTACTCCAGAAAACATAGAATTATATTCAAGAGTACTGTATCTGAGACACCAAGCACATATCCTCAGAAAACTTACAGACTACATTTGGCAAAAGCTGACTTGAAAAGTGGGTACTAAATGTTCAAATTGGTGCATCTTACTAGCAATGGGAAATGCCTACATAAAAGATTCAGGCCTTTCTGAACTGCATTGGGAATATAGCAGATGATCTTGGAAGGCTAGAAAAAGTATTCACTACTTCATCAATAACAAAATTACCAAGAAACTAAATTATATTTATGAAAGTTTTCCTTCCATCCACACAAGTCAACCATCATTTCCTTCAGACTGTCTAAAAATATTAATAGAAAATCTGCTAAAACACATACTGCTGATTCAGCTTGCTTAGAAATGACACCCCATGCCATTAAATAAACAAAGTTTGTTTAAAAGTTTCATCATCAAAACAGTCATAATAAAAGCGTTAAATTTAGATTTTATGTCAAAAATTAATAGATATTTTAATTAGAAAGAAACAAGACTGCTGCCTTCAGAGAATCTTAATGCTCAGCTTGTTTTGAAGACCAAGAGATAGGAATACTTCAAAATCTAGAATACTGATGCAGCCCTTTAAAAGCATCTCTTTTGAGAATCAGATAAGTTATAGTTTTAAGAAACTGGTTTTATGTGAGGTTTAAAGGTTCTCTGATTACAAAAAGGAGTAATTCCTAGTAAATAAATCTTTTTTTAGAATAGTGGTAAATCTGGGTTTAAAACTTGGGCTTGACTGGGTGAACGAACAAGTACTGTAAATAATAGACTGTATATTTGAGTCTACTTAAGATGATAGGTCATTGAAGGCAAAAATTAGTTTAAGAACCATATGTAACTTCATAGCAGGAGATTTTTAGGCTGTAAAAATTTATCTGAGAAAAAATTAGGTTGAAAGGCTAAATGGATCAAGTTGTCAGAAGGATTATTAACTCCTTTTTGAGACCAAAAAATAAAGTCTAGAAAACACAGAGAGCATTAGCAAGGGAATTGTGAGTATGATGCAACAAACTAGTAGAAGGAAATGCAAGTTAGGAGGAAATTTTGAGATTAGGCAACAGCTGGTCTCAGATAGAAGAAATGAAGCGTCTTGTTGAAGGTCTGGTAAAGGAGCGTTAGAGGACAGGGGAGTACAGCAACCAGAAAGTACTATGAAAAGATCAGTTAGAAATATAAAGAAAACACTTATTTATATTAAGGTTCACAATAATAGCTCCCCCACCTCAGCTTTTGTGCTAAAATAGTAGGAAGAACCTTAAACACCACCGTTCTTTTTTAACAGAGGGCATCTACCCCTGCCCCAGGCCAGGCTGTGAGGATGCACAGAGCCAGGAGGGCAATACCAGTACTCAGTGCCACAAAGTCACAAGTTGGGAATAAACGTCTGTTTGCGCTCACGGCTGCTGTACAACATTTCCCTGTCTCTCTGACTCAGGAGGAACTAAAAATTAAAATTGTCCTTTGTTTCTACCCTAAGAAATCCCTGCTCACATGTTGTTAACAGAAAGATAGAGTTGAGAATACCCTTAGACCATTTGCAACGTTGGCAACTGTGGAATTGTTTTTTTTCCAGCCAAGAATAGGTGATACCCAGAAAGATAACAGAATAAAGAGTGTCTTAACAGTAGTCCCAAACTGTAGAACACCCAGGCATAAACCTAATGTCTTTGCCTAAATGTGCCCAAAGAAGAGGAAAAATATTGGATTGCCCGAGAACTTTTAAAAAGGACAGATACTCCACTGAACACCTCTCCAATGATAGCTTCCTCCAAAGCTGAAATTCCAGAAGCTATCCACTGCATTCCATACTTGTGCTTGCATTTAAGAGGAAATCTCTATTTCTAACAACTGGGGGGAGGGGGATAAAAATGGGACTATGTCGTTAGAGACATAGATCTTCACAGAACCAAACCAATTATTTTGAACAGACTACAAATGATTAAGCAAGGAGAAGAAAAGAGGGAACGTATTCAAAGAAGGACCAAAGACAAACAAACGCAGTGCAAGGTATCCTTCAGGAAGAACTGGACCAAGGCCAATATGAGCATTAATTGGCATCCCTTTTATTCCTCAGGATTAAAAAAGTGTCTGTGTCACAGTGATGTTGCTTCTCAGTGTATCAGCTAAGCCACTTACCAGCTAATTCAACACCTTTATAGAGATAAAAATGCTAAGGCTTGGACCAACAACAGAAAAATTATTAATGGATGTTTTATCCGAGTACTGTCTTGAATTAAGATGTTCAGACCTTTTGTTCCAGCCATACCTGCAAATATTTGTGTGAATGGAAGTTTTCTTCTCATAAATCATTCTGCAACCCGACTTGCACGTTTACCCAAAATTAAGTGGAGTGTCTACGCTCACTAGGAAACGTTATCATTAACTCACAATTATCCAGTTAGAAACCAGGAAGACCATCACACCAAGGGATACAGTCCCAGCCAGGTAGCTACACACAAAGCAGGAAGCGTATGATGCAGCATTTACAATTTACAGGTAACTGCAAATACTCTCAGAAATTAAAAAACTGTTTGTGGGTAATTTGAAAACAGAAAGAATAGAATATGTCTCTTGACTAACATAAAGGCAGAACATTTCACCCATCCTTCAGCTTCATTTCAGCACTGAGAAAACAACATCATACTATTTGCAATGGTTAGGATTCCCCTATATCCTGCAGATTGCAGCAAAATTTGCACTTGTCTGTGGAGAGCAGTGGAGATCTTTGTTTTCTCTATCTCCACCATTTCCTACCACTTCTGATTCTCTGGTCTGCAATGCTATCAGAAAACACTTTAGCTAAACAAGCACATCTTATCATTATTCTATTTTCTGTCATTTGCTGATCTTGCTCCTGGGCCACCATGCTTAATCCGTAATGGCAAACAGGAACTGTGACATTTTAAGGCATTGAGGTGAATCTGAAGATGGAAAAATCACAAGAGATTATTTTAAAGATAATCCTCCAAATCCTAGAACTGTATATTTAGGACAGATCATCTGTAATATTGAAATATAGGAAGTAAAAACTTCCATATAGCAAAAATTGACTTACTAGATTCTTAATATAAAAATAAGTATTTTGATTCCCAGAGGTCAAAATAAGATTGAATCTCTTTCCTGACATTTCAGTCCATTATATCTACTTTTTTTTCTCATGTAAAAAGAAATAGTTAAGCTAGCAGTCAGTGAATGAGAAAAGAGCAAATATACCCAAAAAGGGAACAATAGAGAAAAACTATGACATTTATAAAGCGATTGGCTTGGGCAGGAGGGAAGTGAGGAAGGGATATAGACAGTGAGATCCATTTCACTTAAGCCTCACACAAAGGGCCCATAAAGGAAGGAAGGAATTACAAAGACATGGTTTATTGACTGCTCACCACTGAGCCAGAGTTTTCCTGTATAAATTCTTCCTTAGAAGGTTAATTAAAAAAGGGTTAGGGCCCTGATCTGAAAACCCTTTATTCACTAGCGTAATCCTTATTCGCACAAGGGATTCCATTGATTTCAGTGGACAAGGGATCGCTCATGTGGCTTAAGGCTTGCAGAACTGGACCCTGTGGTTTTGAGGCACTGAAAAACGTGAATGCTTTGAGATAACAATATACACAGCCTAGGCACAGCAGCACAGCTTAGCTTGAGTACAGGAGCAATATGGAGCTCCCTATGCTTTTGGCTAACTTGAATTATAAGAGACATAATAAATAGATGGCAGCTTTGTTAAAAACCTGCATGTATAAATATAAGACAGAGAAAGATCATTAGATGATTTAGGCTTTGGTTGAGTACCCAGAATGTATATTAGCATGCCAAAGTAACACCTCATTGTCAAGAATACCTCTCGTGTTTCTGCGTCAGCAGCGGCCACGTCCCTGCCAAGCTCAGGGCTGAAAGCGCAGGCACGGGGCACTGGTGGGCACCACTGCACGTCTCGCAGCTGCACAGGAGAGAGACTGAAGGTATCAGCTCTCCCTGAACTCACCATGAATTGCCATAGCACCAAGATCAGCAGCAAATATAGCTGGAGCCTTCTGCAAATAAACCTCATCTTAAATTCATATCCAATATCCTATTCATAGCCCACTCTCCCCCCCTCCCCAAACCTTGCCTTGCTCTGCCTCTCTGTCCCTTTACAGATGCCAACCGTCAAATGTACAAAAGTTGTATAAGTCTCATGCAAATCTTTGATATATGCAAAAGTAGCAGGAAAAGATGAAGTTAGGTCTGTAGCATAACAGACTTATACAAAAATCCTGTGTAGACCTACATTTCCTAACTGCTGTTTGTTTGAATTCACAACCTCATTTTAAGAGTTTTGCAGTGCAATTTAATTCCTAGTGCATATTTACTTCAAAGTAGCTTTGCTTTTGAATGTATAGCAGGGTTCTACTTCATAACAGACAACAGCAGTGACAGTGAGACTACTGTTACCCACTACACAGGATCAGCAGGAGCCACAAGCCAGTCCCCATATACTTCCCAAAGGGCAAAAATAGAGGGAGTGAATGAAAAGTGGAGCAAGGGAGGATTAGATGACACCTCTGCTCATCATATACATGCTCAATAAGACTATTCCATACATCATTACTGAGAAGGGCAGTAACATAAGAAAATACTTTGTGTATGTGCAAAACATCAGACTATGCTTCTTAGCACGATTAAAGAGATTACCAAGGGAGGAATGCTGTAACTTACACACTGGCACTTCTAGCAACATCAGAAAAGGAGAATTTTGGAGGAACCCGAGTTATTCATTAAATGAAAACTATTTTCATAAGACTAAGACCTTACACAAAACAACTGCTTTACAAACATCAACTTAATCTATGCCACAACCAGAGAAACATCATGATGCTTGTTTTTAGAGATTTCTTAAAGTTACAGGGACAGGAAATCAACTGCAGTGTTAATGAGACCGGAGGAGTCCACAGATACACAGAAAAGCTGTAAAACTCCCAAATATTTGAGAAAAGGTAGACATGATTTCTAAGCTAAAAGGGGAAAAGCTCACATGCCCGTACAGGAATTTAATGTCTTTGCTCTGTGCGAATATTACACCACTTCATTTTTTTTACAGTTAGACTCCATGACCTTAATGGTCTTTTCCAACCTAAATGTTTCTACAATTTAGCACACACAAAAAACAGAGACCCAGTTCCATTCTAGGATAATACAGGAATATCAAGGACACAGGCTACATCCACCAATACATATTGTAACATAGTTTTCCTTCAAGCCTCCTCAAACTTAAGCATAACAACAACAAAAAGGGGAAGAAAAGAATCACTCTGTGGTCCAGGAAAGGTGCCGCAGGGCATAGCATAGGTAGGAAATCTTATCATACCTTTTGCAGCCTGCTCTGAAGAACAACACTTCAAACACAGAAGGATGATCAATAAATCCTCATGAAAGTTAAGCCAGAAGCACTCAAAGCTTTCACATCCCTGTAGCCGGCATTACAGCCGTCCTTTGGCAGCAGGGCACTCCTCAAGGACGGCACCCAGCTTACTGCCGTGCCCACCCAGGGCACCTCCCTACCCCCACCAGGACCACTTGCAGGCACTTAACAGCACGCACAGAAGGAGAGACACAGGTATTGACCCTTTCCTAATGAATGACCTCAGCTTGAGTTAATCGGTGGGTGAGTGACCTCCTGAATCAGGGGTTCCAGGTGTTTAATAGCCCTGGTTGAATTCACTCACCCAATAGTTTTGTCTATTCACCTCTTGGATTTATCAAGCTTTTAGCGCCCTCAATATCTGTTAGCAATGAGTTCCACAGTTTAATTAAGCTTTGTGAAAACAATTCCTCCCGGGATTTGGAGTGGTTTTTTTAGCTGCCTACCTGGAAAGTTCACAAGGTGCCTCATATCATAAAAACCACGAGCAAAGTAGCAGAGCTGCAGCAAGCCCAGAGAAAGGCAAGAAAGCTACTGTGTAGGGAGTCCCACAGTACCTTCTGGGGAGAAGGAGCAGCTGACAGGCACAGAATAAAAGATTTTAAAACCATAGTGCAGCACAAAGAAGATAAATAGGGAATGAGCACTTGCTTTTTCTCTTGAGATTAAGGTCATACTAGGGAGGCGATATTATTTTACATTCACAAATGTTGGCACATAATAGCAAGTATACTGTCTTCTTTCCGAAAACTTGGCTATAGAAAAAGTGTGATTAACTACTTAAGTTTTATAGCTCCAAGAATAATCAAGGGCTAGGAATATGCTTTATGATTAAAAAAATGGGTGTGTAAATTATTTATCCAAAGAGAAGGTTTAGATATGACAAGCCCAGGTTTTAAGAACCTATGCAAGAGCCAGCAGGTGGATGGGAAAGGTTTTAATTCTAAATAGAATGTTTGTACTTAAAATTCAACATTTTCAGATTGAGAAATAAGGTGCAAATTTTTATCAGTGAGAGTTGCTAATACCCAGGAAAACATTTAACTGATAATAAATCCACATAGTTAAGTAGAAATTAATGTTTTTTAACAGACAGACTTTGGTTCAAGTATTATTATTAAACCAGTATCAGGCACTAGAGCAGGGAAATGTTATGGTCTGTGTCAGAAGAGACCAGAGCAGACAATAATCCCTTCTGGCCTTAAAATATATGATTGCTTGCTTTTTCTGTGAATGTATTAAAGTAACCTCAGTTCTCAACATGTACATTCACCAATGACAAATCTCCAGCGGAAAAATGTTGATAGCTGCACAGGTGTTAGAATAAAAAATGGCAAAATCTGTTTTCTAGGTGGGAACAGAAGGTGGATTATGTTGGAGATATGTTTGATAGTTACGAACACCAGATACAAGACGGTGTCAGTTAAAGACAACTTGAGCAGATGGATGGCAGAGTGTGTGCACTGTGAAGTGATGTTAATTGAACGGCCTGGGATTATGTTTAAAAATCTTAAAATGAATAATTGGAAAACAATTAAAGAAGCAACTACAATCTGTGAATTCCAGGGTTGCCAGCTGGCCCAGAAGGTGAGATTGAAGCTACATGAAACACAACATTGGGTTTTTTCCCAATTTTCACACAAGAAAGCTCAAGATAGAATGTTTTGTGTATTTCTCCAGGACAATAAGGGACTGGTTTTGATGCAAAATAGCTCTTTGTTTTATAATAGCTTTCAAATTGGCAGAATCTCAAACTATTTTTATTTAGAACATCACCATTTCTGTAAGCAAACGTCAGACTGCTGGAGCAGCGTTTCCTTAATGTTTCATCAGTACAATTTGAATGAACGGGCTGCAGGGATGGGGGCTGCTGTCACCTATCTGGAATGAGCTCTGACCCAGGGCTGTGAGGATGACAGCCGTGGTACCATATCTGTTGTCCCTGCTGTAAACACCACCGATTTACAGGTGCGGTGGGAGCTGTCTGGATTCACTGCGCGCGTGGTGTAGAGTTGAGGCTCGGTGTCCAGGTGACCAGAAGTGATGCACACATAGTAATGCTGACCCCAGGTTTTCAGCCAAAATAGCCCAATGGGACCATGGTTTCCCCCTTGGTGTTCTTCTCACTGAAACCAATGTGAAGTCAAACACGTGCACATTCTTATCTTCTTCCTCAACCTCTCTTTTCCTCCCTCAGTCAATGCTGGAAAGAAACAGTGTCTGTCACTAATAAAAAGAGACACAAAATATAGAAAAAGGGCCAGATGTTCAGCAGTCCTAGGACAGTAGGTTCAACTTTGCAAACTACTCGCTGCATGGTGCTGTGGTCAGGACCTGCCCTCTGATAATTTCTGCAGTGCTCTCTTTCAATCTGTTCAGCACTAGAATCCCAGAGTATCTTGAAATTATTGGAAAGCTCAGTTGATTTGTCTCCCTTTCTGGGGCTGGGACCAGGTCCTAGATCATGCCAAGCAAAAATGTGAGGGAAACAGCACTGTGGTGTTGTGGTCCTTTTGATCACAGAGCATCCTGCAGTTTGGAAAAGACCCTGGGGTAGCCAGGAGTCACTGCAGAGGATGGGGATGCTCTGTCACAAAAAAAGATTTATGTGACAGCTTTGGCACCCATGGAAACCTTCCTTCTGTAAAACGTTTAGAGGCACAAGGTACTCCAGGTCTGACACTATGATTAATACTATTTTACACTGAAATGCTAAACCCAGAAAGACTGAATGTAAAATGGATAGGTCATAGTCTGGTTATTGTACTATTTCTGCATTTATTGTGAGGGAGCAGCACTCAGAAACCATTGTGTGGGCCATGGCCCCATTTTCAAAGTTAATTCTTAAGATTCTCAAAAGGCAAATTAAGCTTATTAACCTTCTTCTCTTCCTTGAACTCCTTTCCTTGTAATGTCAGTGACTTGCCATATGGACTAAGAACAGCGTTTGGTTTCCACATGTCTAATCTCCAGGTTAGCCCTTACCAAACATTATCACCCTGCATTTACTCCCTGTTCTAATTCCAGGGATGGGGTTGCATGCGAGACGTCAGGATTTCCTGCCTGCACAGTAGGAAACACTGGTGGTATCTCCGGTAGCTCTTGAGAAATGGTGACTTTTCCAGTGGCCACTGCTATAACATCTCTGACTGCTACACACACCTCTTGCAATTCATCGAGTGCAACTTCAGCATCAACTTACTTTGAAATGGCCCACATTAACCACTTCCACCAGCTCCCACCCTCCATGTATTCCCCAAACAGCTGTCTACACTGCTTCACAGCATTCCCACCCAGAGCACCTCTGCTTCAGGAGATGCACTTTGGGGACTTTTAGAGCCCTGATGCCTCTAATAGCTCCAGTAAAGAGCAGAAATAAATATAAGGAAGGGAGAGGGAAGTATTCAGGTGCACTGAGCATTCATGCAGGTGGCCAGCTGCCTGTGTAGAAATGGTGTGGGGAGGGAAGCTCAGCTCCTCATCACAGTCTCTCCCACCCAGCAAACAGCCCAAAAGCTGGTGCTTGCCTTCCTCTGCCATGGCAGTGACTTGCCATGATGCCAGTAGGTGACACAAAAGAAGGGGGCTGTAGGGGTGCTGCCTTCCTCCTCGAGCAGTACAAGGCCTGTAGACCCCAGCAGGAGCAAGCGCTGCACTTTACTGGGTGCTGGTTCACTCAGTGGGAATGGAGGTAACAGGAAAACTTTGCTCTTGGATGGTGCTGGGAGACAATTCATCTTTGTGGGTGATGTTAGCAGCTCTGCCTTACATGACATGATTTTTAACCAGCTCCCCAGTCAGGCCATGGGGCAGGGCTGATAACAAGCCATTGGGGGAAGTTTATCTGGCATTTACTGGAGTGAAGACTGTGTTAGTGCCTGGAGCTCACCCCTTGCCATGATCCCTTTATAATGGCACAATAAGGAGAACAGAATGAAAATGTTGAAGTAAAAAAAAAAAAAAATTATCCAAATATTTTGAATCTCCACACTACTGAAATTAATCCCAATTTGGATTAATTTTCAGAAATGTTTCTATTTCTCATGTAGGCTTTTAGTTGATCTACTTTAACAACAGTTCCGGGTGCTTTATACTGAGGTTCATCCACCAGCAGACGTGGGATTGCTGTTCTCACACCTCCCTGGCCAGTCTTGCTCCTCCCAGCCACCAGCCTGGGTCAATACTGCAGAAATAATTTCTTCACAGACATATACCAATCTTTTTTTGTCTGTTTCCCAAATATATTCTTGAAAACGTGCTTACTGGAGGGAGTGTTTACAGAGGATCTAGTAAAAATGCCTGATATAAGAAAGATCAACACTGCCGGTAATTTAGTGGGCTTTGAAACATGCCCCAAGCCAGGAAAATGTAAGCATGTATTTAGAGAACATTCAGCAAAAAGATGATTGCAAACTTAAAGCAGAAGCTGAGGTTAAAACCATCCTCCATCTCCAAAAGGCCTGCAAAATGGCTGCACTGGGGACGCGGGTGCTATTATCATGCTTTTAAGCTTCTCAGATGCTTAAATGATATGAATTAGAAGGGTGCTGTATTTCCCGGAATATCTTGAAGGTTCGCCAGCTTCCTAGCTCTCCTTTCTAGTAACGCCAGTGAAAGCAAAGCAAGTTAACGCTGCTGAAAACCTGTGTTTTTCCAGAAACCGAGTGGCTTTCCAGAGAGTGTGACAGAAGCCAGGACTGCCGACAGGGAAGGCCTGTGGTGCCGTGGCTCCGGGGCTGCTCCCCAGGCCCCGGGCCGGTCCCTCCTCCCTCCAGCCCTCACCCAAGTCCCACCAGGTACCTCGCTGGTCCTGACCTCATCTTGCAAACTGGACTTCCAGTTGGGACTCCACCTGGGACCTCCACGAGAGACTGCCAAAGGCGGCCGGCCCCAGAGCCGTGGGGCACGTGGGGACGGCGGAGGGACAGGAAGGTTTTGGGTGCCGAGGAGCCACACAGCCAGCAGAGAGCCACCCCGGAATCCTGTTGAGCACAAACTCCAGAAATCAAACGTTTTCTCAAAGACGAAGATAGGCTGAGTTACCTAGGGAGAAGGATTTGGTGTCCACGTCTGGCGTTGGCCCCGCTGAGGAGGGCCGAGGGGCTGCCCCGCCGCAGGGCGCAGCTGGGCCCCTCACCGGGGCTGGTGGCACCCGCCGATTCCAGGGGGGAGATTTCAGTCAGCAGACCCTGCTAAACCTTGTCATGTTTGGCTTTTTTTTTTTTTCCCCCTGACAATTTAAAGCTCTTACCTTCTTCACTTCTTATCTGAACAGAAATGGCATTTAGTCCCAACAGGAGTTACATGCATTTACATCTACAGACTATGTCCTTAAATGTTATTAATGCCAAAAAGGCCCATCTTTTTCTGATAACAATATTGTATCTTTGAGGTGTTTTTCTTGTCATGTCATGTTGTGATGAATCACACAGTGCCATGCCGGTCACCTTAGGGAAGCAGATATAAAACAAATGCTGCTCAAAAAAGAATTGAAGCATTTATAAAACTAAGTATTAGATGTACTCTGTTTCAGCATTGCTAATATCGGGGTGCTGTTTTCCATCCAATACAGACAGGGTGGTCTGCAGGCATATCTTGGCACCTTACACAAATCACCTCCGTAGAGTAACTTACAAGTTTCAGACAGATTTTTAAAGTTGAGCTTTTGAAACCTGCACTTCAAAGCCATAAGGGAAAATAGATTGTATTACATTATCAATATGTGAATCAGGCTGGAAAAGCTTCTCCTTAGGGATCTGAAAGCCATTATAGTAAATTTGTGCTTCATAATAAAAAATATGTAGTTCTAGAATAAATCAAAACCTGAAGCACTTTTCTCTTTAGTGCTGGTGAGATGAGTGAGGGTTTCAGGTGGCTGAATCCAATGGTTTGAGAGTTCAACGATAAATCACAGAGATAAGACAAAAAGCACCCTCCTATCCTCCCATTCCTAATGTGTAATCAGCTGCTTGGGAAAGTTAAATGGCGCCTTAAAAGACAAAAAAATAAAACCCCACTTATCTTCTTAATCTTAAAAGTAATACAAAAAGGCAGATACCCAATCTGCCTGTTGCTTTCAAAAGAATATTTATCTTTTCTTGGGCAAATGTGAGCAGGCAGGAATTGACTGCAGGTCGTGTGTGACATAGCTTATACATCTGATTCTGCGTTATTTCTGCAAGGCATAGAGTAGCTTCAGGATGCAAGTGCAGACCTGGCAAAGGAAAATGCAGTCTTTTTTCCCCAAAGGAGACAAGACACCTGCCACTGCAGAGGGCAAAGTCTCACTGTCAACCTCGACACTTTGCATTAAAATAATGGATAAGGTGGTTGCTTTGCTGCTATGTAGATGCTAAAACTAAGTTGGGACATACTGTTCTACACACAGCTGAACAAAAGTTGATTTCCGAACCTACACTAATGCCTTTAACGTTTTTTAGAGTCTCTAAGCTCCTTGGTGCTGCTGCAGTATTTCCCTTGTTCTTCCTCCCACAGTTCTGCTCTTGCTTTTCATCTCCCCTCTCTTTTGATCCTGTCTCTTCTCCTGCCTTTATCTTTTCTATTCATGCTCCTCCTCTTCTTTCCACCACTATCTCAAATTATTTCTCCTGCTAGATCTTCTTTCCATTGTCAGAGGGTTTCTTTCTTTCTCCAGAAATGCTTGATTCCACTAGTGCTGACAGGGCTCCCCGTTGTCTCAGGACAAGAGGAGCTGAAAGATGGAATGTTAGATTGCAGAGGAAGGCTGCCAAGAGTGAAACTCTGCTCCAGAAGAAGCAGAATGAACAACAAAAAGTCTGGGGAGGGGATAACATACAGACATGTCGTGTTGGGTACTTGTCTACTCCTGGAGTGGCCTTAAAAGTGTTCTTGCTGCTAGCAATGCTTAGCCTGGGGCTTTTCGCTATCACAGCTGCAGTAACCAGAAAAAAAGGCAGGCAGGTAGGTAACTTAGTGATGCTCACGCCAAAAAATACAGAATACAAGTAAGAGGAAATATGAGAATGATAACGCTGCTGAGTTTTTGAAGTAATTCTTTTCTGCAGACAAATGGCATAGCCTGTAAAGTGGATGGGAGACAACAGCTGCAAGTAATGACCCCTGTCATGGGGGGGCTTATGGTGTGACTGCTATGTTCCTCTCCTTGCGGCCTATGCAAAACCCCAGCTTCCCAATTTCCAACAAAAATGCCAATATTTCAATATTTCCTTCTTAGATTAGGAATAAAAACTGAAGCAATCAACATCTTCCACAGGGTTTCTGGACAATGTTAAGTTTAGAAATTCTGAAATCGTTCATTTCCTTCCAAAGCACCATTCAGCCACTGACACTCTTCAGTGCCGGAGGGCAGTGGCTTTGGGGGAACCCTGCCTTCATTCTCCTGCAGTCCCATGGCACTCGGCACAGTTCGGAAAAGAGCCTGTGCCACTAGAAGCCAGTGGACATAGTTTTAAAAGTTTGCGTTAAGATTTTGGTCAACTGAAGAAGAAAAAGGAATAAAGTATTCCTTTCTGGTTTAAGTCCAATGTTATATCCCCCCCCAGCATCCAGGTGGATGCAAATAAACGCATAATCAACAAAAACCAAAATGCTTTATCTGTGTGAAGCAGGTGAAATATTTCAATTCTAGCCAAATTTCCTCACTGGAAAAAAAAAAATATCTGGGAATGTACATTTCCCATCACATAATCATTGTGGAAGGAAATTCTTGACCACCTCTAATTCTGAAATACTTTTTAAATTGAAAGGGTACTGGGACCAAAGTCCACAACCTTGAACTAAGTTCTCATATGTGGAAAGGCGAATCAAAACTCTTCCTTTCTTTCTCTTCTGATTAAAATATACACTCTCTTAAGCCTACTTTTTCTAGAAGCTGAGAAACAAGAACGTCTAAAAAGAAAGCAAACATTTCACCCACCACTGACCACAAGAAAGAGAAAATCATACAACTTTGATGTTAATGTTGGTCAATGAACTACCAAAGGATACTGAACAAGTATCATGACAAGTATGGTATAAAAACCATACAGTATGATGTAAAAAATAAACAGCATGGAAGTTTTACCTTTTTTTTGTTATTTCTGTTTAGCCAAAATCCTATGATAACATAATAGTTCAGCATTACAACACCTTACTTCATCACAGCCATAAAAGGCTTTCCTGTCTCGCGTGTTTTACTCCAAGTTAATTGATAGCTAAACGACTCAAGCTATGTAACAGAGTTACAGAGAGCGTTGTGAATAGATACTAAGCTTTGGTCCACCTAATGACATTTTGTGCAAGCTGTCTTAATTAGGACAAATAGAGAGGTTTCTGCAGCAGTCGTACTGACTTGAATAAGTTATAACAATGTACAAGACAGGCGGAGATGAGGATTATCTCATTTGCCTTTGTGTAAAAAGAGAAGTAGAACAGAGATCTGACCTCATCTGTATTTCCCAGAATTTTCTTTAAGCTTTCCATCCAAGTCACGCATCTTGAACTAGCCAGCTAAAAGACTCCACTTTTTGGTTGTTTATTTTTTGGGGGGGGGGTTTGCAGCGAGGACAGAGCAGTAGCATATTTTTCTCAGCAAAGCAACATACTAAATTTCCAGCTTCTTGACGACAATAATATTTTACCTTATGCTAATTAGCCAGTGTTAGCAAACTTACTGAGGGTGAGAGGAGGAAGAGGAGGATTGACAAAGACATCTTTCCTCCCACCAGGATAAAAAAGCCAAAGACTTTTCCTATTGTTTTTCTTACTGTCACTTCCAGAAACCTCAGGTCCAGCGTCTGCAGAACTGAAAAATGTGCAGCAGATCAAGGAAGTATGATATGATAACATTGGGACTGATTCTCACGTAGACAAAAATCCCTTTCCATCAAATTTAAAAATATGTTTTCTGCACTGCAAAAACACTGTAAAGTAACCTTTGTATGAATCAGTGTCAGGACTGTGGTGCTTAATTGATTAAGATGCTGGAGGGTCTGAAAAGAAAATGGTTGTACTGTAAAAAGTGCAGCTCCTTCAAGGTGTTGAAATCTAATGAGATTTTCCACTTGTTTGTGCACAGTTGGCTCAGGGCATCTTTTGTAAAGTCCTCCTCAGCTCTGCTGAGGAGCTGGAGAAGAAAAACACTTAAAGCTGCTTCGTTATTGTTTCTTGCTTTGAACGACAAGCCCAATTACTGGGTTTTTCTGAAGCTCTATATGGCCATCAGATGTGTTTTTTCTCCTTTAGAGGTTCTGAACCAGCCAGTGGGATTCTGACCAAATTTATTGTAAACTGCTACAGTATCGGTGGTAATTCCTTACTCAGTACATGCCCGTGGTGTGTCTAGCAGTCGCATCAGGTTCCTGTCTTCCCCCAAATTTATGAAAGACTGACTTAATCTTTTTGAAAGCAAAAACCCCTCAGCAAACCCTTCCTCTCATCCCCTCTCAAACAAGGCCTTGTTTACTAAGTAAAACAGTAGCTTCATTCTTGGTTTTTCATGCCCCTGGTAAAGGGTGAAAAAAACATACAAATGAGAAAGGAGATGGACTTAAAATTGAGATAAAATAAGGTGGGGGTGGGGTGGGGGAGTGGTGTGACTGGCAGAGTGCAGAAGAATAAATTGTTGTAATAATGACCAGAAGGAAAAAAATCTGTTCCCTTCAGTATTCTTCATTTAAAATTTCACTCTCCTGATTAAAACTTTGTAAATAGTAATTATTATCACAAAGATATTCACAAACAGATGTTTTAAAAAATGCAAATTAGTTCACAATTCAGAAAATATGCAGTTTATATGCTACAGGGAATTTAATTTTTGAAAGCAGAAAAATGCATCAGACCCCATTTCCAGCACAACACAGTAAGTCAGTACTGGAAGCAATGCCTATTTTTTTCTCTACTTGTTAAATACGGTAATGGTGAGAAAAACCTATTATTTACTGAAGACTACTGGGTTTGTATTGCATTTGTATTCATGAAAAAACATACAGTATACCTAATTCCAAGTTACTTTATTAGTTTAACATAAAACTGAAGCATATTTACATTAAAAAAAATTAAAATAGATTCTGTTAATATATATAAGTATCTACAAATAATTCA
>JAVJGG010000039.1:5424408-5440122 GCA_035590195.1 Aviceda cuculoides | reverse complement strand
AGATTCTGTTAATATATGTAAGTATCTACAAATAATTCAAAAGGTACACCTTATTTTGCTTCTTATACACAACCCCTCCCCAGAAAGGGAACATCTGTTCAAATCAGATGCACTTCTGGTAAGTAAGAAGAGTTTTCCTGATTGTCATTTGTTTGTGTAATACAACATGAACTATTGTTTCTGTGAGGGTAATTGGGTGTGGAGTCTCTTCTATTTCATATCATGAGATACTACTAGAAATGATGAAATACTATAGATTCTAAAATGAGTATGGTCACTTAATTTTAAAGCAAAGCAATTACTGTTCTATTACCAGGTATTTTAAATCAATATCTTGTCTTGCAACTTGCACTCACATCCAGAATAAATCTATAATATTACAAGTAGTCAGAGGTAAACAGCAACAGAGCAGAACAGATATTCAACAGGAGTCCTTGGATATAGTTTGTATAGGTTATAGACTCAGATTGGCCAGCAGTGAAAATATAGGTCGCTTACTGGTGTTCCAGATGTCTCAAAATATCAAACTTGCCCAGGGATATACAGAATTGATGGAGCTTCTGGAAACAATAAATTACGATTCTTACCTTATTTTCAACAGCTAGAGTTAGTCCCTTTGACATCAAAGGAACTATTAAAGCACAAAGAGTGCATTGGATTTGACCCAAGAGACACACGTGCACTTTTATATATGAGGTAAAATTTTATTGGTAATGGTAAGCCTCATAGCTGACCTTCTTGCTGGTTATTATGGTTTTGATTTTTCTTCCTGACTATTCTCTATAATACTCTGAATAAACACCATATAGCTCTCATTTCTTGCTGACTGAAAAAAAAACCCTTCCCTCTCAAAAGGAAAAATAGCAGAATTACAGTGTTTTAGTAATAAGTAAAATATTTAACATGAATAATTAGTAAGTAAAAAAGTGATCACTGCTACAAGTATTAAAAACAGAAAAGTAGATTAGAGCTCTACTTTTTTCCCCAGCTGAAGAAATTTTTAATGCTATACTTGTTCTTGCAATTGGTGCGTTATACATTAGCATTTACAAAGTTCAAACATCTGAATTTTTTTAAATGCTTTATATTAACAAAGGATTACAGAACCCAAAGCCTCAGATTGTAATAATTATTAAATTAAAGATCCTCGGGCCCTCTGAACAGCAGGTAAATGCCGTCTCCTCCACGGCAGCTGAAGCAGGGGTTACCAGGAGGTGTAGGGCTGCTTCGCCCTGCTCCCAGCCCACGACTAGCGCAGCAAAGGGTGTCTTACTGCTTGTGTTAATTACTAGATGACGTGATTGCGTAATGACCCCAAGCAAACAGGTTCCTTTACACCGCTGAAGCCTGTGCAGGAGCCAGCCCAGCAACAAGCCGCACCGCACACCGTTCTCTAGGGGTTTGTCCAATGTGTTATTTTAAGTTATGTTCCAACAGTAATTCAGTGTAGATATACTGAACTGGGGGCACAGTGCTAGATTTCTGATCATACAGCACAGTGCTCCACTGCTGAGCTTACGCTGGAATTTCTCCCCATTCTCTGTCATAACACTGAGGATTAAATAGATGATCTTGAGAGTGAATTTGTGACAGCTGGAGACGTGGAGAGCAGTCCCAGCGAGCGCAGGACTAAATCACCCTGCCAGGGCACAAAATTATAGCATCTAAGATGAATTAGTTAATACCACAGTGAATTGGGTCTGAATTTGGTTCCCCCACTCCTCCTGCAAGTAGACAGCGAGTCCCAGCAAGGCAGAACTCTGGGTCTTACAAGAAACAACATCCCAGCCTGGTTTTACTGGGGAAAGTCTGTCCTGTGCACATGCAGAGCAACACCCGCTGAGGAAGGGCGTCCAATTCCTGCTTATTTTCTTATGTGACACAGCCAAGACCGCAGAAACAGAGCTATGAGTTTTATTTATTCCTGCACAGCAACCTTTCCTATTCTGGTCAGTAATGCCTATGTAAGCACACAGAAAACAGAAAAGAAAGCGTACATATCGCCAAGGATCCAACCTGAGCTGACCTGCCTTTACAAGGTGTGTGCTGATATTTCCACATCTCTTTGCATAGCCTGCCTCTGTGTTAACTCAAGTAAAAGAGAGAGGTCAGGGCCAGATGGCTTACGTTGATGCACCCAAAATAGATGGGCAACAGGTTGAAGAGGGGACAAGCTTGCTAAGACCATATAAGATTTGCTCATATATGTGTAATGACCAAGTAAGCACGCTTACAGGGGAGCTCAGTTTGCCACTGGCCTATTTGGACACTATAAAAGTTCTGATCAATATTGCTCGGTTCAGGTGTTTGCTCCTCTTTTCCATCACTAATTTAGCAGAGGCAGAGATGAAGACAAAAGGCCAGATGGCCAAAATGCAGGAAGTTCTACAGGGAACGAGGAGTTCATGACAATAAATTAAAAAAAAAATAAATAAAAAAATTAAAAATTAGCATTCTAGTTTGCTGGAACTTAAAACTACCATTAAAGCTACGTAAATAGTGCTGGCACACTGAAAGATAGTATGGCTTAAAAACAAAGTGATCTGGTCTGTCATACTTGAGAGATGAGTTGATTATGAGCACTTTGCAATCTAAAAGTGGTCATTATCAGGGTTGCAGTAGAGAAAAACAGATGGGGCAAAGTTCCTCATGCTTGTCAAAGAGAGGAACCATCTCATCAGGTACCAATTTGAATGATGATAATGTACAAGTATCTCTCAACATAAAGGGGAATTAAAGGCATTTGTATGAGGTAAATGCTCTTTTCTTCTTTCCATCACTACCTAAATCCATGCTGTGACTTGGCCCAAGCCTACCTCCACAATTTCCCTTCAGCTGGAGGAAGATCCCCTCTCGCTTTCATCCAAAGCAAGAAAGCAAGCACAGTCTGTATTTATTAATAATCACATTAACAGTAGTCACACATACGAGCACACCCATAGTCCAAGTTCTCCTCTAGCATCTCTCTCCATCCTTGACCGGCATTCACCTTCCTTCTAGGCTGATTTCATCCGTCCCCAGACAACCCACTTCTCCACGTATGTAACATGTGGAGAGCGTTGGCCTCCAGTGGGAGGAAAATTGCATTTCCTCCTTTAAAAACCAGGCAACAGCCTGTTCTACATACGTTGGGGATGTTTCTACCTTACATTTAACATCCATTGTTGCATGTTATTTACTAATGCTATGTAAAACCACATAACCATTACCTGTGAAATGAAAAAGGACACGGATGCAGTTTACGGGGATACCTCCCGCATTCAGCTCTTTAGAAAGAAACTTGTACTATATGTTAGTTTAATCCTGAAGTTTGTCACTGCAACTGCTGGGAGAGTGGCTTTCTGAACACTATTTCGACAGCACCGTTCTAGACAGCGTCTTGAAACAAGATTATAGTGTGTACCCAAGTTGTCAGTAAGTACTAAATTAGTCTGTCAGCATTTTAAACATGTGACATTGTGCTTAGGTCCATCTCTCTTTCTAGAATGCCTGATCAAGGGGAATAAAGCAATTCCCTCTCATCTGAATTCTAAAAGGGCATTGGAAAACTGTGGGCCACTAAGAAAAAACGACATTCTCATGATGGTAGCCTCATGTTGATGCAAGCACAGATTAGCTCACCTCTTGAATACAGTAGGAAGCAAAAAAATTGAGCTAAAAACTGCATTTCTAGGAAGATTCAAATGCTAGCGCATGAATATTAGCAGTGTTTGTGTCCATAGGGATTTTATAGAGTGGTTTTGAAACAATCTGTGCATCAGTAAATACCACATTTTTCAATGAGCACAGGAAGTCTGCAAAGCTTTTTGTGCAAAAAGCAAGGTTAAAACTCATTAGAGCTCACATCAGGCATTTGATGGGCTTTACAAGCTGCCTTACTGTCTTAAAGTGAAAAATAACCGGTAGAAATTGGTTTATATTTTTAAACGTCCTGGATTCTCCTTCTAGCTAGGAAGTAAAATTGCCCCATGCCAGACATATATTCCCCTGATAATTCTCCTCCTATTGTTTTAAAATTATGAGTTTTGACAAGGGTTGTAAAGATTGCCATTAAACTCTGCTCTTGAGAGCTGCAATGGAGTGCAGGGAAGAAAGTAAAAATAGTGAGGATCTGGGCCTTATTTGCCTCCCCCTTAGAGGGCAGAAGAAGGTGACAGGAATATTCAGGCCTTTTCCATCTCAAAATTAGGTTTCACATTGTGACCATGTAGACCTGCATTGTAACTGGCCCTGGTCATTGGGAGCAAATCTCACAAGGAAACTCTCTGTATATGGCTTTCTTTGGCAGCGAGAAGAAATAAGTGGCCTCTCTGGACAGTATTTGCTTTGCATGGGGGAGGGGAAGGAATTTTCCCCACCGCAGTTCTCCCATCCAGCGCTGAAGAGAGCCCAGACTCCCTGGTGTTCAAGGAATGTGTATCTTCCCAAAATTTTTGCAAGGGGTACATTTCTAGAGGGGGCAAATTTACTTGTAACAAGTTAAAATGTTTGTTGACAGGTGCTGACTTTGTGCTTTTTTAATGCTCCTTTTAAAAATAAACCAGGAGAATAAATGAGAAAGTACATAATAAATAATAAGTAAAGCTCGAGCTTCAGTTTATGAATACTGAACTAATCTAGTGCAAAAACTTCCCTTTAAAATACTAAAAAATTCAAGTGCAATGTATTTTTAAGGTCTTCGATTACTCTTCCCTATTAAGTTGAATTTACCACTTAATTTGTGTATCACGGAGGAGTAAAGCAGCATTCTGGCTGGTCGTGCAAAGAGATGGGGCAGAAGGCACTGCCGAAACCTTCCAACACCGAGAGTGGTTTGGAGATCAAAGGAGACAAATGGGGACATTTTGGACTTCTGCAGTACCTCAGAAGAAAACCATACTGGAGGAACTTCTGCTTTTTGCAGGCATATCAGTCTGACTGGCATCCACAATAAAGCAGAATGACTGGGATTACAGGAAAGAGGATCCAACCAAAAAGAAGAGAAATTTAGATAGGGTTTTGTTGCTTGCTATTTTAAAATCTGACTCAACAATCTTGTGATCTCTTTGGTGAGAAGAGCTTTCTGTACTACGACTCCAGGCAAAATTACAAATGAAAATTTAAAATAAATAGGATACAGACTGAACTCCCCGATGTTCCTTCTGTGTTGAAAAAAGGAGGAATATAAACATGCTTGAATATGAAGTATGCTATTTCTATAAATGATTATACTATAACTTGGGGAGAAAGACGCCAAAATCAAACCCAGAGACCTGCAAGGGACATTTTGTTGCAGCAAATCCCCAAAGTGAGGGCCATGGGGAGGGTTTTCTGGTTATTTTTGTTCTGGAAATCAAGGAACTCATCTATGTGATGAATCGTGTAACACCACAGGTTCTCATTACCACAGGATAACCCTATGCCTCATTGCTTATTATAAAATAAATAAGGGCAGTCAATCAATCCAGTGTTTGTTTATGTAATTAATGCAAAACTCACAGGATTAGCAACAGATTTGGGTAGATTTTACCACCTTGGGGAAGGATTGAAGAAACAACCTCTGAGCTGTCAATGACTAGTGTAGTTTTTTGGAGAAAACTGAGGCTTACAGAATCCTTTTGGTATTACAGCCTGAGGGTTGTTTAACACACTGGGTAAAACCAGCAAAAATGAGCCTGGACCCAGATTCGTTAACCGGGGGCTCCTAAACAGAGCTCTCCTCCACGGCAGCTGCCGAGCAGCAAAGCGGCCCAGGGCTGGCCAAACGTGGACACAGCGCCCGAGGAAGGCGCAGAGCTGGTGGAAACATCCAATTTCGGGAAGCTCGCGGAGGCAGGAGGTGACGCCAACGCTCCGACACACACGTTGGGGCTTTGCCGGAGAAAAAGCATTCTTCGTACTCCTCATGCTGCCTAAACTCTTCTTACCTGTCTGTGGAGAAGACTTAAACATCTGCCTGCTTTCTCCTCCCAGTCTTATTTTACTGTTCTTTCCGTTATAGAGAAGTCATAGGTTTGTTCCCACGTAAAGGAATGATTTGCAGAGGGTAAAATACTCTGAGATCAAAGTCTGTGACCTAAAATTCCCAGTATACACAGGCCCAGATTAAATTTTCCTTTTTAATTTTAAGAGCTGTCAACAAAGGTACAAAAGAATATATACAGAGGAGAAAAAGAATATATACAGAATAATGTTTGATAGAAGAAGAAAGAAAAGAAGTAAAACGTTATTGGTAAAGAAAAGCCAAAACATTAATAAAACATCCCCAGTTCCTCTTTGTAATTTCTAGTACTTTTATCTGATTTAGCACATGAAAAATTCCTTGAATTTTAATTTGGAAGTTTGACTGAAATTTTTTTTATATTCAGCAGTGTCAGTACACAAACTTGTTTGTACAATTTACTTTACAGTGTACTTTGTTTAAATCCATGTAAAACTTTAAATTTGTTTCAAGGGAACTCTGGATGTGATCTAAATAATTGAGCAAGAGAATCTTGTTAAATATTTAGAAAATATATATTGGCATTTTGATATTTTACAGTACAACCCTATTAAAATTTATGGTAAGGAAGATTCTATTAAGCTTCTGAGACACTAAGCACTAAATAATCCCTGGGGAGAAGATGGGGGGAGGGAGTTAAGTATCTCCTTGTAGCTAGGCTGTTTCCAGAGTTTTCCAGTAAGCAACACTACAATTCAATATGCATTCAAAACACTTGACACTGTGGCTGGACGCAATGAAAATCATTTTATCTAAAAACTTAACCCATCTACCCCGACCTTCTTGGGTCTGCAAATACAAAGAATTCCACATACATACGGCAGCAACTGTTATTCCACCTAAACGTTTCCATCTCTTTCCTTCTAGACTTGAGTGGAAATGAAGAGCTGTAAGACTTGGGTTCATGCTGTACAACTTCAGGCACTGTTTCGCCTGAAGTAAGTTCTGTACTGCACGGGAGGTGGGGGAGAAGGCAGGAGAGTTGAAAAACAAGGGACCGACTCATGAAAAAGAAGGCTTAGTCCCATGTCATAGGAGTAATGGCAAAGAAAGAGGAAATCTCTGTAGAAACTCATGGTGGGGAACAGATCTCATATTTACCCAACTGAGAGCAGCCACTGATGACTTAAAAGGCTTTGCGTCGCATCATTAATTTTTTGCGAGAGAATGGAGAAGCCAAGCAAGACTTTTTCAGCATGTCAAACTAAGCTCTTCTGAGTTTGACTCCAAAAACATGGTCAAATAATCAGCAGACTCTTTGATTCAGAATGATTTGGTCCAAGGAATCTATCATGGTAACACCACAAAACACTGCACAACTCCTGGTGCATGCAAACATCACATACATACCTATGTATATGCATACACATACTGAGCAAAGTGATGTATTTTGCTACAGACACTCTAAGTCCTTTTAATAGCTTGAAAGATATGCACCTGAGAATAGAATTTAACTTCCTTTTACTGATTATTCATAATAAAAATAACATGAGCATAAGAAGAGAGTAGCATATTGTACCACATTCCAGGAAAGTAACTGTTTCATGAACCGCGATTACTGTTGCTGGTCAGAAGATAGGAAAAAAGGAAAAAAAAAATGGGGCACTGCTAGCCTCTGCAGATTAACTGTGCAAGCACAGTAGACACTTGTCCTGAGTTTTCTGGACTGATTTTAGACACTTAGAACCTGTCAGACATCTAGTGCAAAGCTACCCAATGCGGGAGCAAGGTGGACGATCGCTACAAATATAACTCTACCATCAAAAGCCGTCAAGTGGGTGAGGCTCTTAATACAGCCTTGGAATTCTGAAATCTTTTTTTTTCTTTTTTTTCTGAAAGTTTACATTCATGTGGTTTCCTTGACAATTTTCTGTTTGGCTAGCAAAAGCACTGCTTCATTTTCTTAATTAATTCTGTGATTCATTTGCCAAAAGATGTTGCAGCCAGAGATGCTACTTCAAGATGGCAAGAATCTCAAGATGCCTGAAAATGTGTTTGCAACACTGATAAGTGAGATCAAACAATAGGTTGTGTCAAACAGTATTAAACACGTTTGGGAGGGCCACTCCTTGACTTTTAGTTTCTGACATGTTGTCTCAAATTCCTCAGTTTTTTTCTTATTTGTGCTCTGCTGTCATTGGAATACTATGAAAAGTGTCTGTCTTTGTGACTACAGCTATTTTATTTCATTATTTCCCGTTCTGCAGCTATTCGAGGCAAGCTGCTGGGACCACAATTCCTATATAGCATCCAGCTAAATTCCAGATGTCATGGGGTTATTTATATTTTTATATAATAGGGTCGGTTCAATGACAGAGCGAGAAGGGATGATTCAGATTCACCAACTTTTACTGACCAGGATGTACATTTCATATCTGTATTTGGTGAATCTTGACTTCCAGCTCACCCTTGACCTTGCCTGAATTATGCTGTTATAAATTAACTGCAAAATTAGTAAATAAAATCTAGTAACATTTTTTAAGAATTTAAAAATTAACTGTCATTCCCATAAATCACATGGCAGTGTTTATGTTCCCAAATTAGTGACTGTGCAAGCACTTTCAACACAACAGTGACACTCATCTCACAGCGACACCTCTGTGCCCCCAGGAGCAGAGGTCTCTGATTTTAGGAGCTGCAGAATCAGGGGAGTCGACAGTTCCTTTCATGAAGAGCTTAGAACTAAATTTAAAGACAAACCTCAAATAGAAAGTGCTCGCAATGAACGTGGGTTTGCTTGGATAGTTTTGTGTAAATGTATTAGGGCGTTAGGCTGCTTAAATATACTCGTATAGACGCTTCACCAGGAAGAATAATGCTCTTGCAGCTGCTGCCACGAGAATGTTGCTCATTCACATAACCTTGAAATTAATTTTCTAGAAACATTAATCAATTAAAACCCAATCACAAAAGTGTTACAGGAATATAAACAGAAATGCTGAAAGGTTAGTGACTTTTTTTTTTTTTCTTCTAGCACATATTCTGAATGGGTTTTTTGCTGTATTTTCTCACCTATAAGAAAGAGCAAATCTCTAAAAGATTTGGGAATCTGTTCTGTTGCGTCGGAATGACACAGAATCCCTTTCAATAATGTGTGAGTAATTTAGCAGGAGTTGAGCAGTACAATTTAGAAGCCACCATTAAGCAGTCAGCACAGCAGGGTTTACATACCCTGGGCTTCCATTTCCAGTTCTGAACCCAGCAGGTCAGTGTACGCCCTTCACATGCTGTTCTTATAGATGTGTATGTATATATAAATATATATATACACATATACATGTGTACACATGTATATTTATACACACACACACCAAATACTTCTACATTTACTCCAATATACTTTATTTATTTATTTTTATGCCTGTAGTGAAAAGTTAAACGTGAAATCTTGTAGGATGTTTAATGCTTTTTGTTGAATGCATAAAAATACTGTTACTATTCTGATAGTATTTTTGCAATATGTTTCTCAATATGCACATGAAAAATAATGGAAAGAAAAACTTACATATAACTTTTTAGTTCTCATCAAGTTTGGCTAGGTTTAAGTATAATCCTAAGTACTCAGTGTTTTCTGAACTGCTATGTTCCTTATAAATCAGCCATAACATTTTTGAGGGAATATGTGCTTTAGAATATTTAATTTTTCTTCTAACTCAAAATACAGAAGTAGATTACAGCTGCATGTTAGGAAGCAATCATCATTTCCCCCAAAACTACCTTTTTATTGAATTTCGTTCTTGCTGTTTTTCTTGACAGCTTTTTATGTTAAGATTTTACCAGCTGAAAATATAGATTGTGATAATATTTGCAGCTGGCCATCACTTCAGCTCAGACCCTGGCTGAGCTAAATTCAAACGTTAGCAACAAGCCACTTCAATGTAATTTTGGCACCCCTAACTTAATATTGCCTCTAAAGTATTATAATTCTCCACAAGTGCCTAGTGGGTGGCAGGAAATTTATGTTCATTAATGTTCTGTCTGATGCACTCATAATGCTGCTCTTAGAAACATGCAAGAGATGTAAGTAACTAAATATCAAGTATAATATGACACTTGTAAAGTAAGGGGAAAAGTCATACTAGCTGACCAGAAAAACATATATAATTTTTTAAATTATTTCAAGACATTATTTCTCTGAAAAGTTATGGACTACATTCATTCTTCCACTAATGTAACCATTAGATGTCTTCAACTCAAATTTTAGACTTCCACCAGAATGTTTAAAAATGTTTTTATAGGGGCTTTGGAAAAAAAAAAAAAAAAGGTTGTATTGTATTTTGTTACAGAGGAAAAAGATGCTCCTTGATCACATCTTTACTTAAAAGTCCTCGCGCCTGCAGCCCAGGCTCAGGAAGGTTGTGCGTCCTCTTTAAACCTGATGTTTCCCTGAGAGCGAGAGCGCAAGCCGGGCCGCCCTCGTGGGCTCATCTCATAGTTCTTCAAAGCCCACGCGAAGAGACGGGAGGTCCGGCACCCAGCCCAGCTTCAACATCCACAAAAGTCTTCCAGAGACATTGGAGGGAAGAAACTGAGCCAACTGCCACAGACACGCCTAGATATCATTCAGAAATCTTTTTTTGTTAGCAAATGAGCCTTTCTCCGCCTCCAGAGCTCTCAGTTTTGTCTCGGTAAAGCTCTCTACCCCCCTCACAATGAGATTTTCGCTTCAACTGCCCGGATGAAATCTCCTCCTCTGGCTTCTTCAGCAGAAGCTGTTTCCTCCGCGCAGCTGCCGGGGGGGCCTGTGCCCCCTCACGCTCCTGCAAAACGTACCCGAGGTTGAAGGCTGCTACCTGAGCCAAAAAAATACTTGCAGGGTTTTTGTTTCCCAGCATAGCTTGCTGGACCAAAAAGGCAGATTTTTTTAAGCAATAATCTCATCTGTCCCCTTAGTTAAACTGATTCTATAGGTAAAGTATATGTCTGGGTATTTATTGCACAGAGAAAGAAGCCTCTAAAATTTGCGCCCAAGGTAGTAGCTCTGCCCATCTACCATTATACATATAACGTTAGAACATGCTTCTGGATATATTGACATTCCTCTAAAAATATGATTCACACTGAGCAAAAAAATACCTTTGTACACTCATGTATTTGGGAAAGCATCCTTGGCTGTCCCCTCATCCCTCTGCACCACAGCTCCTCTTCCCAACTCGCTCCCACACAGTCCTGAGCTACAGCATTACACGTCAAACTTTGATAGCCCAAACATCAAAATGGATAATAGCCGAGGAAGGGGGAAAAAAAAAAAAAAAGAAAGAAAAAACCACAATCAAACCAAAACAAAATCCGAACAACATATTAAGAAACTGCAAAAAATGCAGGATGCTGCCTCATCTTTAATCATAACCGAGTCCCCGGGCACGCACTAATCCGAGTGATATTCCCAAACTATTGCTGCATTAATTCATGCTAACACACCTACCTGATTTACCATTAAATACCACAGTGCGTAGTGTTAGACCACATTGGGGCATTAAGAAAAATGGGCTTCTCTTACGTTCATGACAATTCCTGTCAGAACTGAAGAGTCGTTCAATGTTGCTGCTTGGCTGTTTGAAGTCCAACGGCTGTGGCTATTTACACTGTTAATGAGACTGGGATCCTACCTCAGTTTTACTTCTGATAAAAGTTTCAAAAAGCAAGTCATTCTTGCAGGTTTATTCAATGCCTGCTAATTAGCTAACCCAGTACAAATAGTCTGAGAATTAGAAACTAGTTGAGTGTTCATTTCTGTTTAATCAGATTATTAATAATACAAGTGGTCTTTTAATTATTCTTCCAGTGTACCCCTCCTTTTATACAAACATGTTTTGACTTCCAAAACACACTAATAAGGACCAAGTTATTTTCCCAAAAAAATAAATTTTAAGTAACCCTGTAAATTGCCTGCTCTGGCTAGTAAAATTTCTCAAATTTAATCAGGCTAGATGCTCTTAAAATATTCTAGATCTCCTGCAGACTCCTTCAGATCCTCAGCAGAATTTCTTTGTGAAAATTAAGTTCTGGTGTGCGATGCAGTTACCTAATAGTATGTTTGAAAACACTCAGGCTTTCCATCCCAATGCCTTGATGCTTTAGGGGAAAACGCAGAACATGGCGAATATATCCATCAGCTGAGCAAACTGCACTGAATTAAGAACAAAACTCAATTAGAATAATTACATGCCCTTCTGTGGAAATTATCCACCACAAAAAATACATAGCAAGAGAAGTCATTTTTGGCCTGAATAAGGGCTTCGCTGAGGACCTGACTCCAGTCTGGATGAAGCCTCCTTCGGTTTTGGTATTATGGTCACTTGTGCTAATGACCGACAAATATTCATAAGAAAGTGAACATAAACCTGAACAGAACTGAATTAGTTACTTCTGCCTAAAACATGGAGACTACATACATCCTGTTACCTCTTCAACCAAATGCGGCAAATTATTAATGGCCATAAGAAACAGCATTTATTGTATGCAACTTGCCTCCAAAGCTCTCAGCACAAAGATTGTCTCCTCTGTACTGTTTAAATATAGATGAGTGATTTTTCAAAAATGGTAGAATTATTCAGTTCTTTGTTATTGATAAAATACTCACAAAGGTCGCAGATGCAGCACTTTATAGATGATAAATATTCCCAACAGGAAAACCCACTGACAAAAAGCTACTCTAACCTTTTATCCATTGCAAAATGACTTCCCAGGCAGTAACAGCCCCATTTTGTTTGGCTGGTTTTTTGTTTGTTCTCCCATGAACTTCAAGGATGTCTTTTATTAGTCATTCCAGGGGAAAAAAAAAAAAAAAGAAACCCACATCCAAAAAAGTCAGCAACATTGCTAGTAAAGTTCAGCAAGAGATTTCAGATAATTCTTGTAGCAGAAAAGAAAACAAAGCACTACTCACGGAGAGAATCAGTGAATCAGGATGCCCTTCACAAGATTATTGCTTCATTAATTTACCACCACTGTTCTTAGATTCTTTGCTGTGTAGTCAAGATGTGTACCTATTCAAACTATTTCTCTGTATTCACATTTGTACATTTAACACACATTCACTTGCCTGCACCCCAACACCACATACGCAGCTACATATGATTTGCACAGAAAGAAAGGGAAGAATGCAATATTAAAACAAAATCTTAGTATTTTTAAGCCAAACTCAGAGCTTTTAAGACTCTCAAAGCAGATTTTCAACGGCCTGAATTTGACAGTGGGTGAAGGCATTACAGATGAGGGCTGACAGTGCTGGTCTGTTATACCACACCATCACGTGTGCTATATACGTGCTACAATTTGTAATAAAAACTTGGAAGTACTCAGAAGTGCTTTAAAATGTTAATGATGCCATCTTTTGTATCAAACACCATTAGTAACGTTAAATCCAACCACACATGCTCTAAGACAAGGAAAACATTGTTAATCCTAGTCAATAGACATAAAATTACGTAAACTAGTATCCCCATGGATAATAAGACTGCAGCATTACTGTCCAGCATTTCGGGACGCTCCCATTATGAAACCTGGAAGTATGTCATTAATAAAGACCTATCCAAAGCCCGGGAAGGGTTATTGCTGTAGAAGAACAGAAGCCCCGATGACTTCACTCTGCGACCTTACAGCGTCCAGCGCTGGGAGACAGGGTTCACAGCACACGCTCCTAGGCAAGGAGAGTTGATTTGGAAGGAACCCTTCTCCATCAGCTTGCAGTTTCATTGTCCTTTTTCTATCAACATGACAATCGACCATCAAGTGCTCGCCGACTAGTATCAGAAGGAGTCGATGGAGACGCCTAGGTTTTCCCAAGCAAGTTTAACCCTGATGCTTTGCGTGAGCATTGGGCAAAGCCCAAAGACTTGCCCCCACACCAGGTTAGCACGTGGGTGTAATCCAGTTTCCAGCTCTCTCTGTCACCGAATGAGAGTTCAGCTCCGGTTTCCCTCTTGGCTTCCTGCACAACCTGGCAGGTGGTGTGTTTTTCATACGATTTGGGCCCTGAGAGACTACAGCATCACAGCTTATAAACACCAAGGTGAAGAGGAGGCAGCGAGTTCCCCAGAGGCATTACAGCCTGAGACAGGGCTGCTTTGAATGCAGCGATTTTTGCTTACTACATTACGGTGGAAACATCCTTTAATACATACCCTTTGGGTCCTATATCCCTGTAACAGCTTTATCTCTTTAACAGAATTAAGTGCCCAGTCTTACTAAGCAATTACATACAAATTAAAAAGACCTAATAATCATTATTTTTGACTGACTGGCAAGGGTTATATGGCCGATTTATTCATTATTAGTTATAGCTTACATAGGTCTTCACTATAAATACCGGTTCCACAGTCATTTGTGATATAAATACATTATTTAAATGGACTCAGAATCTCATACCAAACCCCTTACTCACACACGTCAATCACTTGCATTCCTTTGCTGACTGTAACTGGCCTATGTACTTGAGCAAAGGCTACATACATGAATAAGAGAATACAGATCCAGACTGTCTTCCTTTTTCATGTTTTATTTATGCAGACTTATGGGTTTTTGATGTTAAAAGTATTGATGACACATTTCTTTATAGCTACTCTATTTAGAATTTATTTGTATAAAGAAGGATGTTGTTATAGCATCCCGTTATTCCAGGAAGAGCTTCTGGAGTATTGGGATTGCTGTCACTGAAAGCAATGGATAATTTGGGTTTGCCATGTGTGAATTCCCTCCCCATTGATGTGCAGGTTCACTTCAAAGACATCTGTGGATTCTTCAAGCTTCACTTTTAATCCTCCACTTGAAGAGCATCAATGCAAAGCATCCACAAAAAAAACAAACAAACAAACAAAAAAAACCCAACCACACCTGGGAAAAAGCTGTTAAAATTGAACTTTAGAGAATCTGAGCCCACGGAGAGCACTCCAGACCCACTGGATTGAGGAACATAAATAAGCAAAGCAGCTGGCTATGGCAGAAAGGTTCCTTTAATCTCTCATCCGAGTTCATCTCAGGCAGCTAAAATGAGATCTTCTAGTGAGACTGTGGGGTAATATATATTGGCATAACCCTATAAACGTTGAGAGTCCTGTCAGGAGCCCCTAAATATCAGGATATAGCTACAATGCATTAGTTAAGGAGAAAAAGGTTTGGACACAGTTTGGGAAGGAGCTGTTCCCCAGTCCCAAAAGCCTGCCTGGGGGTGAGTTGGAGCTGTGCATTGCATGAGTGGCACTAACAAAAGCTCATGGGGGGATCAGCCCAGATGGATTCTGCCACCTACCCCTGCCGTGCCCTGCGCTAAGGTCAGAAATACAGCAGCTCCAGGCACATTTCCAGCAGGCACTTCCACGCCACCGTAACTTTGATGTGCTCTAGCTTTCGTGCTGCGCTACGCATCTGCCCCCTTGAGATTATCTGAGGCTGTAAATCCCCTCACGCTATCTGCAAAATCATCTAGCGATAAAATGGTGAAACAAGAGCACACAGAGGATCCTAGAAATCCAAACCTATTGCGGAATAAGTTTACTTGCTATACATACGACAGCATCCTGCCTTACCCAATGGTCTGAGAGGAAAAGTACTGAGACAACACAGTGTCGTGGTTCAACCCCAACCAGCGACTAAGCACCACGCAGCCGCTCACTCACTTCCCCCCCACAGTGGGATGGGGGAGGAAATCAGGAAAAGAAGGAAAACTCGTGGGTTGAGATAAGAACAGTTTAATAGAACAGAAAAGAAGAAACTAATAATGATAATGATAACAC
>JAVJGG010000039.1:5401218-5420515 GCA_035590195.1 Aviceda cuculoides | reverse complement strand
TTCTCTCATTATCAACAATCAAACGACTGTATTGTGTTCTTCATACAATGGCTGGAAAGCTTAAACTTTCGCTCATACTTTCTCTGCCCATAAGAAATAAAAATTATGGAGGGGGAAAAAAAAAAAGTTAAAGCAGCTTTTTTTTTTTTCCCCACACTTGAAGTGAAATAACAGGCAAAAATGTGATGTCTCTACCACAGTGTGAAATGGCTTTCAAATAATGGGAAGACATGAAAGTGGATGCCACAAATGATAAGTAAAATGTTTCCCAGGAAGACAGCAGTTTCATTTCAGGAAGGAAAAAAATAAACACATCTTCAAAAAGCAAATACATTTGGACTGTAAACAAGGGTCCAAAGGATTCTTCAAAGACCCAGCATTTGACTCCAGGGCTCATACATAACAAATATCCTTTTGTTCTGTTTCATTCTACCTGTACATAATAGCCACTTAGTGGGTTTCAAAGACAAGTAACAGAATAATTGAAAAAGGATATAAAATGGGTTATGTCAGCAGTGAAATTTCCATTTAAGAAAAGGATACTAAAACCTGGTTAACCTGCCCTTAAAAGAATAAAAGTTAGACAGGCTGTAGTGACAGTAATTAAGATTAACAGAGACCCTTCTTTTTGGATCATTATAAGAGCAGGCTACAGTTACAGTAGAAAAAAAAAAAAATAAAAAAGTGTAAGGAAGTCTTTCTTCACACAGTGCACGATCAGCATCTGGCATTCACAGAGCAGGGCACGGTCACCCGTGGGAAAGGCAAGAGGTGACAGCTGACATTCCCCTCAGGAACGTCCGCAGACCCTCAGGAGGAGCAGGGAATCGCCCGGTGGCTCTGGGTGACAGGTGATCACCACAGGAGCTGGAAGAGAAAATCCCCCCGAGAACGCTGTAGAATAAATAACCTCGGCAGCACCAGGATCAGATGTCTGCCAAAGCTGGATATTGACGGCGATGCTGTTGGTGTCATTTCTCCTTATTAGATTACTGCATGTCGGAGGGTTTTTTTCCTTTAAATAGGACCTTGCCCCGATCCCAAACCCCAAATAATCAGAATAGAAAAGGCTTTGTGCCGAGAACTAAAGAGCTGATGAGTTCAGGAAACGATACATTTGCCTGCTAGGAATAAAAAATTTCTGAGCAGGACAGAACCATGCTTTCATCCTTTTCCTTGCTGGGGGTGGAGTGCCTGCAAGCGCTTCACTCCTGCCCAGCATACGGCCAAAGGGCTCCCCAGCCTCGGCCACGCTGCCCCAGCACGGCCCCAGTACGGCCCCAGCACCAGCCAGCTGGTGCAGCAGTGGGCAGAAAGCCTAGCAGATGTTCAGCCTTTGGGGACACTTGGAGTTTAACGTGCTGGTTGTCTCCAGCAGAATTAAATCAGCGTGTCATAGATAGTTGCTTGGTGCAGGAAACAATATGTTGCTCCGACTGGTGGCTGAAAGAGCTACCGGGGCCATCCCGCTGCAGAAGAGCTAATAGATTGGAGTATTAGACTCCCGGGTGTCTCTGTCGGCGCGAAGCCGTCTGTAACAGGCATCAAAATTGTTAGTCACTGTCGTGGGGAGCCTGATGTAATTAGCTATCGAGTGAACACATGTACAGCAGCGGCGCGGGTTAGGTAAACAGGGAGAGGAAGCGGCTGAGGACAATAAAACCCAAGCGACGGTTAAGGATGCATTAATTTCACCCTACGCAATTTTCAAGACTATCTTTGACAAGAAGTCTAAAGCTAGCCAGAAAGTTAGCAACCTCTGGTTGTTTGTTGTTTCACTGTTTGAAATCAGTTGAAATCAATGAAAGACACTTAACACCGCTATCGTTAAACCAAACAAATACTAATTAAAAAAAATAATTCTTTCCTTTCCTTCATCTAAAACCAAAATACTCTCATGTTCTTCCATATACCTGTTAAAATTAGCCACGACCTATCGAGGTGAGTCATTGTGACAGACAAGAGAAAATGCCACATTGTCAAAAAGTAGCTCTGAAATGTGCTTAAACTCAGGAGAAAATTGCAATTTGGGGAACTAATTCTCATTTCTCACTGACTGCAGTTTTCACAGATTTTAATTAGATATCTATCATTCTCATAATCACTACTGTAATTACAGAGAGTTATGAAATGCTGAAAGTGGTCTTTGTTATTCAAAGTTAAAAGAAAAAAAGACATAAAGACAGATTTTTAGAAGCCTCAAGTTTCTATACCAACAGAAACCATTTGCTATTTTAGACCATGGGAAGTCCTGACCCAAACTCAATTGTGACCGAGTTGCATCTGTCCAAGTCCGGATCTGGGTTGGCATTTTGCTATTGGAAGAATTAATCCTACACAATGAACTCTTCCCCCAAAACATACACCCCCACGATTTACCTGCAGGTACACACTGCAGTTACTTTCCACACTAAAATACTGATGGTTATGCAAAGCGTGTTACCCAGAATATATAGGAGACTGTAGAAGATAACACTGACCACAGTCATATTTGCTAAACGCCATTAAATTCAGAAGAGAAAAGGTGCAAGTGCGAGTGGGATTTTGTCCTCTCTGCCAAAATGACTTGTTTAGATTGGATTTAATAACAGAAAACAAACTCATTGATAGAGATATGCCTAATCATGTCACCTTGCACGCGACAGTCTGGATGAAAAATAAGCCTCTGCCTGCAGCGTACTGCAACATCCACTGCACATTTCCAGCAACGATGCAGACGCATCTTTATTTGCCCTAAATCCACCCTCTGGAAGCAAACCATACATGCAGCTTCACGTAGACGCATAGAACGAGTATGCTTATTATATGCTTTAAATAGTGGAGGTTAACGAACATAGCCTGCCCTCCAACCATCACACAGACGTGGATAATACTTTGCAAAAGAGTACAACGGGCCCTTTAAACTGCAAAGGGAATTTTACATTATAAGGCAAAAAAATAACTAGTCATTCTGGGAGTGTGAAAGTGGCGTGGTTCTTTTGACTTTGACATAACTGTTGTGCTATTAAATAGAGTAATAGCCCTAAGTTAAATAATGAAGGTCCTTTGGAGGGTCTACATATTTTGCTTTTCTTCTGGGGAAAAAAAAAATTAAAACCACATGCCTGACTATTAATTAGAAATTGAAAGTCAGCCTTATAGCCACAAGGGAGACAAAATTTCCAGGATCACTATTCCATTAATTTTTATTTGTTTCTAGCAAATGGATGTCTAGGAAAAAGTTTCACTTGTTCCCATGATATTCCATACCAGTCATTTACTCTCAAAATCAGTATGTCGCAAGGCAGAGTTATGCCATATTCTTTTTTCCCCTTTACCCATACAGCTCAGGAGTCACCAGAGCCTGTTTTTCTTCTTTCATCAAAGCTACAAAGATTCAATCTGGTGACCTAAAAACCTAAGCAAGCCTAATAAGAAAAATGAAAGCTTTCCAGAACAAGGACTAAGTCATTCTAAAATATTAATTCCTCCAACAGTAAGCTTATTCCAACACCAGATACAAGACATTGAGTTTGGTTCAGCACTGGAGAAACCCAGTGCAATGTGTCTCTCCAGCCTAAAATCCAACCTGCTTTAGTGAATTATCATCACTACACATTATTTGTTACATTGAGAAGCCTTAGTTATTAAATGGCCCACAGCTGCTGCTGTGGCAACTGTTAGAGCAGGGATCACTCACACACAGAGACCTTACTGTCTAGGACATAAAATTATCTTCCTGTTTACAAAAATGTGAATAATTCTGAATATAATTGTCCTAATAAACAAAGACTCAAAAATAGGAAAATACCCTTGATTATCAGGCGTGAGGCACTGTTGTGAAAGTTATAGCTCCAACCCAGTATGAATATTGCTTCTGGAAACAACACACTTACTTCGTTCCATTCTGTGTTAGGAAAAATGAGGAGCTCCCACAGTCCAAACACATTTATTTGTTTGTGTCCTTCAAGCCATGTGAGCTTTGGGGATACAAGTTGAAGACTTGAGGTCAATACTAAATATTGTCTAGGTCAACTGTACAAGTCCAACACTGCTCCTGAAAAGAGAAAACAAACAAATGCTTTCCTTAAAGCAGCCTCTGGGCTTTTATTTTTATTCCCTTTCCTAAGGGAGCATGATTAAGCAGGTATTATTTATTAAGTTTTTAAATTAAATATTAGTGCAGCAAAATATTATTTAACAGAGATTTCATAATACTTCTTTTGAGATAGTGTATTAGAAGAGAAACATTATCCACATTTATCCTTTAACCAGAGTTCTGTAGCTCATGCTTCCTCTAAACAAATGCATATTTTGGCAGTAGCTTTCTATATTCTTACTTTTGTCTGGCACTGTGCTGTGGAGCAAATAGATTGAGAGATGCAGCAATACGCATAACCTTTAGCTTAGCTGTTATCACAAGGAAAACAGTTACTGTTGCTATGGTTGTTTGGTCAAACTGTCACCCCATATCAACATTGTTAGTATTCACACTTGATAAAAAGATATCTTTAAAAAAAAAAAAAAAAGAAGGGAAAAAGTAAAGCAAAATGCTCTATAGAAGGCAACCCAATTCTCATCTAATCTCTTCTAAAAATCTGCTATGCTAATGCTAGCCTATATGTCTACCATTGAAATCATATAAGACTTCAAATAAGGGTAAAGATAAGTGGAAAATAATGAAAAATAGAACATCCACATGTATTTTATCTGATTACAATGATGTTTAGATTTTTCTTTGCAAACGACCCATAAGGTATTTTCAAGGTCAGGAAAATACTGACAGAAAAAAATAAAAAAAACAGGAATGATTTTCAAGTACATCTAAACTGCATTAAATCTCTGTGCTATATGCTCTACAACCTGAAACTGATCCCATATGAGACTATTATTTCTCAGCATCTTGTTAGTCCTGCTTTGCACATAACCTTGTGAACTACTCAGCTTTCTGAATAACTACCCTCAGCCCTAAAGGCGTACCATCAACTTTTATGATTAGGCTTGGAAATTTAAATTAAACTTTGTTTCAGACACAGCTGTACACAGCAAGTGTTTGAAAGTATTCCTGCAAGGTAAGTTTTTAGACAGTTCAACAGTCTAAACAGTGAAATACGTGAGCCAAAACAAAATTAAACAGATCCCACAACAAACTCATTCACCTGAGCTCAGACAGAAGCACAAAGTGCTTTTTATTCACAGATTTCACAGCAGCAGAGATGCCACCCCCCAGCGAGGGCCAAAGAGGATTACATAAGGAACAAGGCTCCCATTAAGCATAAACACACTACAGACCACTAATACACACTGACAAGATGCTTTTTCCTGCTCTCCTTCCTCCCTTATCCATTTTCCAGAGAAGCCAAGCTCTACTTACTCATCTCTGCTACGACGGTAATGAAGGCATGGCAAAACACTGGGATCTGTCCTCCCCGCAAACCCCCTCTGGTGCTCACCAGCTCCTCACATTTTCATCACACACTGTCTTTCCTTTCACGGTCCACGGCCTCAAAAAATATCAGCAATCCTGATCCTGTTTGCTTGGAAACTCCAGATCCACCCAGGAGCCATTTTACACTTGTACCTGCGGAGCTAATTGCAGCGATTCACCGTGGATGTTCATCCTGCAGGTGTTACCCATCACCGTGATGGCTGCTTGCTAAAGGCAGACACATGTGCTGTGTTGGTAAATTAAGACAAGAAACTTTCATGCTTAGCAGACCTCTGAAAGCCCAGATGGGAAACTAGTCCACTCTTATCTTCAGCACCAGCCTTGCTTAACACCCAACTAAACGCTGCTCGCGGGGGACCAAGAGCGTAGTGACACGATGCGGCCGAGAGGCCTCTGTAATGAACATCATCAGCTTCTTGGTCTTCATCACGGCCCAAGTCTCCCGAGCGCTCCTCTGTACCCACAAGTAAGGTACTGCCGCGCTCTGCTCATCCTTCTGCGTCTGCAGCGAGACACAGGAGGTTGCTAGAGGAGGCTATTTTCCTAAAAATTCATTTGCTCTGCTGTCTTCAGGAAATAGGATGCCTGTTTCTGCCCTTCCAGGTATAATGGAGCCAATATTTTATCTGTTGGCTTCACGTGAAAGGGTGAGGAAGGTTGTTTTATTCCGTCCTCAGGATAAGGCACAGAAACTGTGCGGGCAGACCACCGCGTTGTGCCTATTGCTGCAGACAAACAAGTACACGTGTAAATAAAAGTGGGCTTATTGAAAAATGGTGACAAACTATGTTCTTTCTGGTGTTTTAAGACAGACCCCCCTCATTTTACATAACTAAAGCTAGTGGTCTCTTTTAACGCTGTCCTAAAATTTCATCCCAAAACGATGACTGAAGTGCAGTTGTCTCCCACATCAGAAGTGAGAGGTATTACTTTGCCTCTGCCCATTACTGCAACCCAGCTATCCAGCTCATAGGTGAATACAGATTAATATGTACCCCAGCAGCACTGAAATACAAAAATGAGGCTATTATTAAAAAGATAGAGGTTGAAAGCCACAGAGTACCATCTTGTCCTGGTAATGCATACATGCTGCTCAGGTACTCAACATTTTGCTAGTCTTTTTTGGCTCCATCCTAAGGCTTCACATTTTATCTTGGACAAGTCTCAATCTTGACTACTACAGCATGTAAGTTGCCACTTGCATGTTTTGGAAAGCTAAGAGAAAACAGGATGCTGACAGTTAAAGATGTTTATAGTTTTTGAAGAAGTGAGGGGTAGGCCATAACAGGTTCTCTGGAAGCAATAACAGCACAGTATATTTAAGTGTAAATAGAATAATCACTTATATTAGCAGGGTAGGCAAGACTGCCATTTGCTCTGACGTTAATGCATTTATTGAGTTAGTGTTCCTGAGCTCGGTATACTAATTTATTTTTTACAGTGATTAGACCCCACTGGGACAGAAGAAGAGAGAAGGTGTGAGATTGACCACCTCTCCGATGAGCAGCATTTCCATCAATTCATTACAAGACAGTTTGCAAAAACATTCTTCTCTTTCTCACACAGTGTCAATGCCACTTTACAATTCAGGAAAACCAAATGCAAAACAAGAAATGCATGTGACATGTTAAAGGAAGAAAGTCCAAGCAAATACCTACTTATAATGCTATTGCAGATGTCATTCAGGCATAAACGTCAGGCAAAAGGATGTGAACAAGCATTTTGTTTTCAGTTCTCTCTCTTTGATACATATTTGAGGCTCTACAGAACAACAGAAAACTACTTCAGCTCTCATCAAATCTCAAAACAATTTTCAGCCATAAGAGAACTGCATGTCGTGGAACGCAACATAGTAAAACCCAAGTATGGTATGTTGTTCAGCTTAAACTAACCCTCTACGTCTGCCTGAGCTTTCTGTTAGCCTTGCCAAACTGAGCTCTGTAAGTCTCCCTCCAAGCTTTTGCGAGCATAATGAACTCCCTTGGAAGGTAAATAGGTGTGTGTGTCTGGAGTGAAGCGGGCAGAGGGGCGGGGAGGTGTCTGAGCACACTAGTACTCTTTATGTGCTCTGAAATCAATGCAATTATAGATCATTTTCTAAGCTAGGAGCCAGCGAGGAATACCACTGCAGCAATAGGAGGGAAATAAATTAGGAAAAGACAACAATGTAAGAAATGGAAACAAGAACAGTTATCCTTCTGGGGCATTATGTATTCAAACAAGGATGAGAAATGACAAAAGCTAAGTCAGCGCTAGTGTGTCAACTATTAAACTTACTTTATGTATCATGGAATGAAGAACAGAGACAGGCACGAAGTTGGAGGGAAAAGAAGCTGAAACATAAGGGTAATTGTAGGGTCAGGAAGGATGGGGATGAGCTCTGAGCTGTCTGAACAGTGCCATACCATACACAGGTACAGTTACTGAAGAATGATATGTTACTCATAAAAAATTGTTGGAGAACAAGGTGAATGGCCACCTCTGAATTTACTCAGGATCTTCTTCCAACTCTGTCTGAACATGCCGATTTTTAGGGGGTTTATTTACCGTAAAATAACCAACAAGCTTTTTCACAAGACAAAGGCTGGGTGACTACAAGTTCCACTTTTTACCGAGCTGGAAAATTAGCGCCATGCCTGTTCCGGGACTCCGCAAACGGCTCTGCTCTCCCCAACTTGCCACAGCAGGATACGAGGAAGCCCCGCTCCTCTTTTAACTCAGCAGGACGGGACCTTGCTCCGATCCGAAGTTGTGCCGAAGTTGCATCGTCAGAGCGCGGTGCTCAGCCCTCCGCCAGCTCCCAGGCAGGCTGCCGAGCTCCGGCGCGGAGCCGTGCCGAAATGAGCACCGGCTCGGGCTCCGGGCTGGCACAGAGCAAGCTGGAGGCTACGAGCACGGCCCGGCCATCCCCATCCCCAGAGCATTCCCAGCTCCTCTTAGTCATTTGCTTTGTTCTGGTTTTCACTGCTCAGCCACGAGCAGGTGCCAACCGCAGGAAAAGAGGCTGCGAGGCATTTTGTTGCGCCGTGCCCCCGCCGGCACGGGGGCCGGGTGAGGTGAGCAGCAGGCAGTGACCGTCGCAGAGATCTTCCAGAGAATTTTGGTAAGATTTTGTCCTAAAATGCAACCGCTTATTCATTTCAACAACAGACACTTTCTAGGTTATCTCCTAAAGCAAAGAACTTATTAAACAAAGTCAAACCCCCAATGTTAGGGCATTACTACCCATAGTCTTCTTCCTTCATGCCAGTTTTTACCAGGAAACGGCAGGCCCATTCCACACAGTGTTAAAACGCAATCATTTTCATATAGGTTGAAAAATTAAACCGACCTAGACTGCAAGGGAAAAATCCATTCCTTTTGCAGTAATACGTGTGGGCCCACACCCTTTCGAACCTCCTGCGTCTGTGACCAGTCCACGCAGAAGCCCGTACTCAGCTGAGAGTAAAATGCCCAGGGCTTCAGCAAAACATAACGGCAAATGTTAGATTGCAAAGAATTGTTCAAGCTGGAAAAGCTTGTATCGATTGGTGCATAACATTTAAAAGAAAAATCCTACTTGACTTCACCTGGCAGAGGTTCAGTAGTGTCCAAGGCACAGATGCTGAATAAGCCCACATACAGGAGAGGAATCAGCCTGACAATTACGACGACTTCAGGATTTAGCTAGCAGACTATAAAAGGCATCACAGCTCTGCATTTCTAAATTTGGGAAGACGCACATCTATTGCATCTTGTTTTCCTCATGATGCAGAAGACAGAAAAACAGCAATGTAAATGCTAACACAGTCCATGTAACCCAGAACTTGGCTCATAACGTCTAAAAAGGCAATTTTTGCTAGGTGATTTTTACAGACGCTAGGTCCAAAGGGTGAAAATTGAAATTGTGAAGGCCAAAGCAGAACAAAAGAACTGTTAACTAAATGGGAATTAGTCCACTAACTTAGAAAGAGACAGTGATATTGTAAATTCTCCATCACATGGAGTATTTAGATGAACACCAATCTTTTTGTAAAGGATGTTTTTCCGTTGAACCGCACTTATTTTGGTGTGGCTCCAAGAACAGTGTGTTTGGTATGACAAGTCTAAATGAAAGCGTACCCCTCAGATGAAACTGTACCCCTTCTATTGGGCAGCAGAGTCAGACCAGATCATAAAGCAGAACTACCACTTCACCCTTCAGTTTTTAAAGCACAAGTCCCAAACCTGTAAAGTGAGAGAATTTTGGATGACACATAAACTCTTTTATCCACAATAACTTTTCTGTCTAAATCTCTCATCTGACAGGACTAGTAGGACCTCTTTGATTTTATTCAATCAGGATAGTAAGGGCCAAGAGAGACTCTGAATGAATTCTTAAGACTGCTTCTGGTCAAGACGCAAAGCAGATTTCAAGGAGACCTTCTGTTCAACCCTCCACAGTAGGAAGCTGAGATATGAGGTAGATATGTGCACAGATGGAAAAGAAAGTAGAAAGATTCCTATCACTCAGCCTTCCCCTGACTTTGACCTTCCTTCACACTTGCAAAAAAAAAAAAAAAATATATAGATATAGATATAACCAACGCAACTGCCAGCTGAAGTCCTGTAGTGAAAATTGTGCAGAGGAGACATCGAGCCTTCCCTAGACCTGGGCCTCTGTTTCTCTTCTGGTTTCTCAGCCACAGTGATGTGCAGCTGCATCTGTCATGAGGCATTATGTTATGTCAGAGATGTAACGCAGTAAGAGATACAACTGGTTCTGGCACGTAAGAAAACGACAAGTCAGTCTAGAGAATTTGAAGAGACAGTTTGCTGGAGGAACGCAGGTGCAGAAGCTGGGCTTTAACAGAAGTTCTTTCAAATGCAGGAAGTAAACAATAAAAAAGGCCATTTTACCCTAAGTAGATTTTTTAAAATAGGTTTTCTATCCAAATGTTTTGCTACAGCTGCAAGCCGCAGATTCGAAAACTGACAAACAAGATTTCTTTCAAACTCTAACATGAAGTGAATGGCAGAGAGTGAAAGAGACTGAGAATTTCATATCCATTAGGATTCCACCACTTCATTTTGATCAGGAATCAAGTGCGGACTACAAGAAATCGTCCAGTCTGTTTATCTCACTGAGTCTTTTGCTAGAAGTTCAACCATTTCATGTCTTTGCAGTTGCATCCTCACATAGGAATAAGCAGTTAACAAAGACCTTAGTGAGACTGCAAAAATTTTAGCACAAAGACTATCCTACCTTTATAGAGTCCCGATAAGAAAGGGTATTCCCTTTATTATCAGTCTATTATATTCTGTCTTTAGTGTCCTCTCTTGCTGGTATGAAAGGTTCTGGGTGCAGCAGTGTAGGTATTAAATGATCCCAAATACCCCATGTCGCTAAACCACGACACCCCATTACCAATGTTAAGAGATGTTTTCACCAGATCACGTGCCTTTTTTACTTCACTTTCTGTCTACTGCCATCCAACACATTGCTTCTTCCGATAAAATAATGGTTAAAGACGAAGAGGAGATTCTTGCTGTTCTACCATCATCCCATGTTCTACCACCGTCCCATGTTCTACCATCATCCCACAGGACACGGACTGAAAACTCCTCCTAACCTTCCTCACTGAAGCATCATACAGCCTTCTACCTAAAGCCGGGATGTTCTTCAACAGTCTAGTCAAAGCTTCCCAGACTGAAACTCAGGCTACGAGATCCGTCAAATGTAGGAGTGACAGGAGGAGCCCCTGAGCCACAGCAGAGGAGAGGAGGGAGCAGGTTCTTCTCCTTTCATGCATGGGGTGGCCTTGGAGAGTGCCCCTTCCATCTGCACATCTCCACCGATACCAGGGGGAGCTAACCATCAGGAGCAGGAAAATACAGAAATGTCAACGCCAAGATGAAAATTAAGAGCAAAATAGTGGTTTTTACATTAAAAAAGCAAAACAAACAAAAAAAACCAACAAAACAAAACAAGCAAACAAGAACTGGCATGAGAAGGTGGGTGCCGACTTCACCCAAACACCCCAGATACTTTTATACGCGTGACTTTTTTTGTACCTCAACGCAGCTTGGCTCACTGTTGTTTTGCCAGTACTAGAGACAATCTTTTGAAATCAAATTATATGTGTGCAATATGAATTATGCTTTTGGTTTACACTGCAGCAAAACTGCACATTTTGCCTTTTTTTTTTTTTTAAAGGAGGAGATGAAAGAAAGAAAAAAAATATATAATTATATGTCAAAACCAATTTATCAGAGATTCAGATAACTCCACACAGGAGGGATATCTTAACTCACAGGGAGGATATGTATTATCAGACACATACATAATAGTTTTTATTCTTGAAAAGTTACTATTGGCATGAAACTATCTTAATATTTTCGCAGGAATGTAACGTTGCTTGGAAATAACCTACCATCACAGCATGCTTACAGCTAACACTGACAACCCACAAGCTTCTTCCAGTGACACATGGTTCAAATGTGCCCGTTGTGTTCCCCCGCGTGTAAAACACTCAGGCCAGGAAACACAAGGATTTTGAAGTGGCAAGTAGGGCCCTATTATCAAAGATGACTGAAATATATTCTCCACATACAAGACTGGGAGTCAGTTGTCATCTAAATTTGAAACCAAACTCCAATTTTGGTTATTTTTTTCCCTCTAAAGCATCTGATATAGTACCTGAGAAATCTCTCAGCAGTATTGGAGCCTCAGTCACTCTTTCTAAAGTTTTCTCAACATGAAAAATACTAGGACATATAATAAGGAAGCCACTGGCCTAACAAGGATTTATTTTTCCACTCACTGGTGCACCAATTTAATTAAGTAAGACACCGAACCAATTAATAAGCCCTACTAATAAGACCTACTATCTATTAGCATATGAAGCTAAAGCAATTTCTCCCTGTGACTATTTATGAGAGTAGTTATTCACTTGGTAACAATTTATGTAGTAACAGCACTAAAAAATACCATTGTTCGAGGACTAAGCGGATGGGAAATTAAATGCTGTGTGTTTTACATCACATCATTTTTTAAAATATATATCCAGTGAGAATAAAAACCAAGGAAGAATTTCCTGCAAATAAGAGCGGAAAATAAATGTGTCCCCATGTTTGCCAAAGCAACCCCAGCCAGCCATATCCACGCATACTTAACTAAACTTCCCAGCGCTCTGATGGCCCTGCAGACCGTAACAGGTCTGTAAGACATCAGGGTCACAGCAGTAACAGGCACTGTCAAAACTAAGGTCACATTTAAGCCAGTTAAGTTTTCTCACTGTGCTCACAAAATCCTAGTAAATTAAAAAAAGTTAATTAGCAAGTCCCTCACTTTAAGCAGGAGAGTGCCAATGCCAGCTTCACCAACCTAGGACACTTCCTGCAGCGATGAGCCAAGTGAAGATCATCGCCAAGCGTATTTCAAATCCACCCATGTGATATAATTTTGCAAATCTCCCTGAAGGAAAGGGTTATTATTCAGGAAACCGTCTCTCCCAAGTGGTAGACACAATTTTCATTTATCATTTTCTGTTAATTGCTGTCTCCAACTGCCTCATTCCACTAAAGCGAGAAAAAGAATGTTTTCTGGGATGAGGCCCACCACCATGAGGAAATAGATTCACTTAGACCATTTATTTGTCACTCTTATTTCCAGAAATTTCTGCTTTTTATTCTCACTGAATCTGATCTGAGGGCAGGAGTACACATCTATGTCCAGGGGAAGCTGCCATAGGATGCTCCCAAATTTGTCCCAGTTGCTAAGATGAGAGAAATGGGTCTGAATAAAGATGCAGAGAGGGAGGAAGTATCGGAAAAACCTCATGAGTGAGATGTAAAGAGATTTCTCCCAGCACTGTACCTGTAGCATACCTAATGTATGCTGTTTATGCTAGGCTAGTAAAAAGTAACTGAAAGCCTTCCAAATCATGAAAAAACTTAGTGTTTCCAGAAGTTTCTGGGCTCCTCAATGAATTTCAACCAAATTTCATCCAAAATAAAAATACTGCAACATATTCGCCATTCCTTGGGAATTCTTGAATAAGCCAACAGTAAAGCAAGGGTTGTATAACTGAGCCTACCTATGATATACAAACGAAGAAGCAATCTAGCTGTGAAATTTATTAAGAGATTAAAACCACTTCTCGAACTCAGCTGTTATGTCAGCTGTTGTCTGGCACTGATTCACTCCAGCCAAGTGGATAGCAGCTGTATTTTTTGAGGATCCTTCGCAGGGTGTATTGACTCTAATGCTAGTTCAGTAAATTTCCACTTTGACACCTTCGTATGCAGGTGTATGTATTATGTATTTGCTTGAATGCCCTTGCTTAGCATAACTAAATATGTTTATTTCGGAGGACTCCAAACACACTTCTTCCTATTGGTTCTGGCTGACTCTGTGCTGCTCTGCTGAAGAACGCATATGAAATTTCAGGAGATTCATCCACAATAAAACATCAAAGCTGAACAAGAAGTTTGGTGAGTTTACTGTTAATGTGATCTTTCCCTGGGAGGAGAGGAGGGGAAGAAGAGCCAGCAAAAATTAAAAGGCTAACCTTATTTTTGGCTAAGCATGTATTGATAGCAAGTATTAAAAAAGTCAGCATCCCACAGTGATGTGAGAATCGCACACCAGCATATGACATAAGAATAACATAAAAATAAAAATTCTTAGAGGTTCTGTCGGGTTGGGTTTTGGTTTTGGTTTTTTCATCCAGATCATTTCAATGGTCCTGGAAAATCTTGCAATGACAAAACAGGTGGGGTTACAATCTGCAGCAAGAGGCAAGAAGGGGAAAGAGCAGAAACTTCATAAAGCAACTTACCTGCAAGAAAAGCAACTACAGTCAAGGAAAGTTTACAGCAAAATCAGCAGTTAACACACAACGTATCTGTAATTCATGAAACATCTAAGTTTTGTTTAAACACAGGTGTTTTTAAATTCTGAGTAGAAACTTTAATGGGGCAGTGATCCAATGGCATCCTGGCAACCAAAAAATTTCACACGTATCAGTAAAAACCCTACCATTTTCAAAAACATGGAGCTTAAAGCCACTTTGTGCCTCTTGCTGTATAGATACCTACTGACCTGCTGTTGATAAAAGTGAACACTCCCTCTTACATCAGAAACAAATTAAATTTTCCAAAAGTGATTAATCACAGCAAATAAAATCTCTCTTGCCTTTGTGCTAAATAATTGTTTAGCTTTTTAATTTAGAATTTGATCTTTAAGACAATACTGAATTTTATTGCTGAACTCCAGCTTTAATCTGTACTGACTTACTTATACAGCAAGTATGGTATTGCATCTACCATTTGCCCTTCAGGATATCCATGTGACATTAAGCTGCCTGAACACCAGTAATTAAATGTGAGGTGCTGTTGAGGAATGTCACAGGATACAGAGAAAAGGCAAAAACGAGGCTCTCCAAGGAAATAATTGAGAGGTGAAGGGTGGGAGGAAGGAACACGTCAGATGGGAAATGAACTCTGCAGAGTTTCCAAGCTATCCTCCAGAGGAAACGGTACCTTAAAAATCAATGATGCTAGAAAATGAAGGGAAAAGGAAAAGGAAGGCCACGGGTTAGTTAGGGTGAGTCAGGAGTAGGGAAGAGGTTAGCGCAGGGTCTCACCCAGACGGGCTGCGGACATCAGGGCTGCCACCCGGACTTGCAATACTGCCGGACTAGAAGAGGCCTGAGAAAAACTCAAACTGTGCATGTGACACAGGTAAGCATTTTTTACAACAAGAAAAAAACTAACCCAATTCTAATATTTCTTACTGTATTTATTCTTTCTACTCATAAATTAATTGCTATAGAATCACACACAAGCAGGCAGAAAGTTTAGAGGTGATATTAGCTTCTTTCTGGAAAAAGAAAGAAAAAGAAAAACTATTGGCAACTGCCAGGTAACTTATTAAATCACCTGCAACGGTCAATCTCATTTTTTGCTAAGGATGAAATATTCAGGCAGTGTAATTTCCAAGGCTGGAGAAAAAAGAAATCCAGCAAACAAACAAACAGCTAAAAAAAAGGTAGACAATATCATATTCTGGAAAAGATTCACTAATAGATATCTTAAACTAATTTGTGTCATCATTCAGCTAGTATTTTAATCATCGAGGACAGCTTCCTCCCAGTGTCCTGAATTCCATAAAACAAAACCAGTTTTAATTAGAGTAGTTTCCCAGCAATTCCTTGTACATATAGCTGTGACTTCAACTAAAAAATATAGTAAGAATAAAAGCATAAATCTAGCCCAGCGGCAGCAGAAATAAAAGACATGTTTTGTGAAAAAATTCATTTTCCTCGTTTCTGTTGTTACCGTTTCTGTTATTTTTTTTCATTAGAGACTCCACCACCCCCGATCTCCCTAAGGCAAAGCTTACGTGAGCGTGAGCCTGAGCTTGCAGCACCTGATGCAATCAGAAAAGCACTCTTTCTAAAATAGCTCCAGCAGGCTGGGAGAAGCAGCAGCAATCAGGAGGCTGAGGGGAGACCTTATCGCTCTCTACAACTACCTGGAAGGAGGGTGTAGTGAGGTGGGTGTCAGCCTCTTTTCCCAAGTAACAAGTGATGGGATGAGAAGAAATGGCCTCGAGCTGTGCCAGGGGAGGTTTAGATTGAACATTAGGAAAAATTTCTTCACCAGAAGGGTTGTCAAGCATTGGAACAGGCTGCCCAGGGAAGTGGTGGAGTCACCATCCCTGGAGGTGTTTAAAAAAACTGTACATGTGGTGCTTAGGGACATGGTTTAGTGGTGGACTTGGCAGTGTTAGGTTTACAGTTGGACTTGATGATCTTTTAAAGATCTTTTCCAACTGAAATGATTCTATGATTCTATGATTCTATGACTCTGTTTCACTTGCCTTTCTGTCTGCTCTTGAGCACTGAGAAAGCATTTTCAAGAAGCTAGTCTGTGTTGCGAAGAATCTGTGTTCAACCTGATTCAATCAAAACACAGTATTTTTTGTAATCTACATGCAGAAATAAAAGGGCCTTTCATAAAGTTTTCATATAAAGGCATAGGTAGGGGTAGACAGTGGTAATGGAATACAGATTGAAGGGTGGGTTATGAGGTCTTTCTAGATAGACTCCTTCCTGGACTTGAGAAGAAGCTTCTGGTCGAGAGGGATTGGGGTCCTCACTGAGTGGGGTTCCACAGTGAATCTTACATTCCTCAGGTGTGGACATCTCTAAGAAAACCCCAGTTTTGAGAGACATACTGTGTGGCTAAAACAGAACCTCCTGCTAAAGTCTTTTACGTATGGCTGCAGCAGCAAGATACAAAACTGTTATCTCAATTGTACATGGGAAGCCAAGAATAAGTAATATTAAAAAAAAAAAAAAAAAAGAAAAAAAAAAAAAAGAAAACCCAGGACTTTTCTTTCAAAGCCGTTGTTTTTCAGAAAGTTGTTTGCCTGCAGGTTATGCCTAATCTTGGAGTGGATCTCATGGCACCTGTTCAAGAAGCCAGGACAGAGGGTGTTGTTCAGACAGGGATGAAGCTGTCCTTTTTCAATAACTCCAGCGCATTCAGTATAAACAAGCTTATTCCATCTGTGCTGCATCCTGTCATTGCCTGAACAATACTGAAAGGAAAATCCTACGCCCCGCTTACTTCCTGCTTTTGACATATGAAACTCCAAGAGACTGAAGGCAGTACATGGTTGAAAAGAAAGAAAAGAAATGAAGTAATGGCCAAGCACGGCACAACTTTCCCATCCTGCTGACTCCTCCAGAGATGACAGAATAGATGGACCTGAGGGTGACTCTCCTGAAAGCCGTGATGCTGTGAATTTTAGTTATTATGTTTTGCTCTAGTTATATTGCAAGGAGAAAAGAATGGCAGGTGTGGGTTATTTATTTCCCAGTCCCAGAACCCCACATCGATGAACAAAAGCAACACACCCATTTTACAAATAGTGGATCTGAGACGCCAAGGTGAGGAAAGCCAGCCTTGTGCTTCTTGTGAACATGCAAGCTGAGCATTCCAGCTTGGAGGGAGAAAGGGAAAAACAGACAACTGATATTTGTGGACCTAAATAAACTCATCATAAATTAGTAACAAGAACTGCAGTGGAAGAAAACTCTGCCTTACAGCAAGTGTGAGGAGTAGCCCTGTCTTATTCCTGCTACCACTGTTGAAAGTCATCTCACTGCCTCTGTTGACCCCTGCTCTTGCTGAAGATAAGCTATTATAAAGATGTAGTCACTGCTTTTCCCCTTGCGCTCTGAAGCACTTGTTTTTTGAGGTTCTAGCAAAGTTGAGGTAAAGCCTGATTTCCCCAACCTGTTGTACTGGTGCCATTAGATATTGCGATGAAACACTGGCATGTTTTTCACAAAAGAAGAAAAGGAAGCGCTCTGTAGCCCAGCATTTGGATCCATACCCATGTAGGTAGGCCCTCTGCCACACTATCTGGACCAGAGACAGGCATCTCACACCCACAGACTGCAGGCTATCGCTCACTGAATTCCTCATTCTTTCTTTTGCAGGAAAAGAAAACAAAAAACCAAATCCATTTCTGGAGATCTAGGAGAGATTTTTCGTCATGCGAGTAGTGCATGTACATTCCCATGCAACGTCAGCCTTTCCAACTCCCACCTCCAAATAACCTTCAACTTCCACACCCTCCCTGGCGAACAGAGGTTGTTCAGCCCCTCACATGACGGAAGGCAACGTACCTAATGAATGAAGCGATGCTTGGCATACAAGACCGAGCTCTCCACGCGAACGGCAGTAAACTCACTGGCCTTTTGTACTCCTGTGCTTGTTGACAAGATGAACAGTTCACTGCATTGCTAATCAGGAGCACCAGCAACAGTAAACTGTTTTGGCCAGTTCTTCATTCCCCGGACCCATAGTAATGGTGTATATTGGACAAAGAAGAAAGCAGTGGTTTACAGTTATGTAGAGTGCCTGGTTAATGAGGAGAGCCATATGCTGAAGCCTCTGTGTTATAACTCCTCCCCTCATTAGAAAAGCATCCAAACTAAGAGGTATTTGAATTGAGGTCTAGTACTCTTCTGGAAGTTTTGCGTTTTAAAAATAGCACCCTTCTCCTCTTTCCTGAGAAACAACGACATGTGCATGTAACCAGCTGCAGCCTCAAGGTTGTGGCTCCACAGCTAGCCCACCTCCAGTTGTGCCCCCGATAGGCAGTAATTGCCTGATGAAGCCTAAGGATGATTGAAGCCTAAAAGCACTTAAGGTCCAGGGAAGAGAGACATTTAACAGACCTCTCCTCAGAAATTCCTACTCCTACCTCAGCTGGGAGGGTAGCTTTGTGTGTTTAATCTCTCCCCAGTCATTGCACAGGAAGCTCGGATGCTTAATCCTGGGTGGCAATTTGGCTGAGAGCCTTTTAAGACTTAGGTGTTGAGAAGCTGCCCTTCTTGCCTTCCTCTGAAAGTCTTTTACAGCCTCTCCCTATTTTAAGGTCACAGCAACTGATGATCTTTCCTTATCTATGCCTGCAACACCTCCTGAAATGAAGTATGCTCATTTTACAGATAAAGAATTGAAAACCAGAGCCTCTAAAGACTGAGGAGCCTAGTGGTCCAGCAAAAGCATGTGGTGAAAGGAAATATCCAGCCAACAGTTCCTCTCTTTTCCCTGCTCCCTGTGACATCTCATCTTAGTAGCCCAGAGCATTGGCCCCTTCTGTTAAACATGAGGAAACCTTTTGCATTGCAGAAAGTTAAATTCTGGTCTTCTCAACCAACATATGACTCTTATGCATCTGGTTATCCATTTGTTTGCATCAGTGTAAGTGTATATCTTGATGGCAGTGGAGTTATATGTGAGTAACACAGTCACAAGTGACTGAAGTCAGGCCCACAGTTTTTAAAATCTTATTCTAAATGGATGAACAAGAACAGCAACAAC
>JAVJGG010000039.1:5364247-5401118 GCA_035590195.1 Aviceda cuculoides | reverse complement strand
CGGAATATACAAAACAAGTGATGCACAATGCAATTGCTCACCACTCGCCGACCGATGCTGTTCATTCCCGAGCAGCGATCTGCCCCCCAGGCCAACTCCCCTCAGTTTATATACATCCCATGGCATGGAATACGCCTTTGGCCAGTTTGGGTCGGCTGTCCTGGTTGTGTCCCCTCCCAATTTCTTATGCCCCTCCAGCCTTCCTGCTGGCTGGGCATGGGAAGCTGAAAAATCCTTGGCTTAGTATAAGCACTACTTAGCAACAACTGAAAACATTAGTGTGTTATCAACATTCTTCTCATCCTAAATCCAAAACACAACACTATACCAGCTACTAGAAAGAAAATTAACTCTACCCCAGCTGAAACCAGGACACATGATAACTCAAATATTGCAGGAGTCACGTGCAAAATTAGCCTTCTTTCATGTACAATCTGAAACATTCCCTGGTTGTCAATACATAACTGCTCAACAAAGGTGTTTTTGTCAGCAGAGTTGTTGAGAATAAAAAAGAAGGAGGTCTCACCACATTGTATCAGCTCTGGAAATCCAGTCATGAAGGGCTGTCAAAGTCTGACAGGGGCCCACTTCAAGCATTTTTTGTGGGATTTTTGCAAACAAGCCTCAGCATCCATTTACAAGGCTGTAAGGTGTAAAGACTGTACTGGAGCTGATCAAAACGGGGCAGGGCGTGGGCACGCAATTTTTCAAATGTGTTATAAAAACATCTGTCTTTGGGGAATTTTTCAAAAAATAAAAACCCAAACTAATGCAAAGATCACTCAGTTCTGCTCTGCGTGGACTGGGATGTAAATGAGAGGTACTATCACTGGCCAGGGCACAACCAAGCACCACGTTAACTGGGATTAGCATCCACAGATCCTACTTCCCATGGTTTCTAACAAAGCAGGTTTTGGCCCTAGGTTCAAACTCCCAACGATTTCTTCCCTGAGAGGGCCTGTGTGTTTCTACTCAAGGCAGAATCTCAGGACTATCCATTATGAACTTGCTGGTAAGCCCTGGAAGGGAGAAAAAAACCTGAGATACTGGGAATCATTTGGAGACAACAATGAACTCAGACAAAGCCTGTAGCAATTTGTTTCATATTGTACATTGACAGAATTTTGAGTTTAATAATTCTTACGGAATTATGGCTCACGGAGATGCTGCAGAATAAGTTGTGACATGAACAGATGAGAGCACCCACACGCCATCTCCAGGTGCATGCTGCTACCCCAACCCACCCCGGGGTAAACGTGACATAGGTGATATATCTCTCCTAAAGCAATAATTTTAGTGCTCTTTCTTTGTTTACTTTGCACTCACAATGAGATAAAAGACTGCACACAAAGAGCTGCTATGAGTTCTCACAAATTCACACCCTACCTTCTCCTGCAGTAATGTAATCATTTGCCCATGTACCTGAAAATAACACAGACATATGTCAAATTTTCCTAACAGGATCATGGCAGGTGTCACTTTAATTTGGAATTACGGTAGCGAGTTCTCCATCAGCATTTTGCTAATCATATTTGCAAAGTGTTAGCATTCGCAAGGCTTAAAGACGAGTATAGGCACACCTCCCTTAAGGAATATCTGCACGGCCGTGTGGTGGGCGGTGTGCTGTGCTTTTGTGTGTGCCACTCTTGTGCCTTTTCTTATACACACACGGTTGATATACACCTGACAAAAAGAGGCTAAAGCATTTTTAAGTGCAAAGTTAAAGTGGTTTCCACTGCACAGACATGGCACTAGTACTATGCAGAGGCTAGGAGCCGGCATAGAAAATATTTTGAAAACTCTTTTGCTTTTTTTTCCTCCCTCAACCTGAAAGCCCGTGTTGTTGGTAAATTTCTGAAAGGTTTTTTTCCCACAATAGCATGGCCCTTTAAAGTGGCTGGTAAAAAGCTTCAGCGCAGAATGCATGAAGGGCATACATTAACATACATTGATTACTTGTATTTTTAAATGTAAATGTGGTCTGCTCGGCATCTGATAGAATTATGCCAGTAGCAGTTAGTAAATGCCATTGACACTCAATTCTCTGTTCTGAAGCTTTACAATACCTCTGACCCTCCATATTTTGTTGGGATAATATTCAACATGTGAACAGGACACTGCTCCAAAACACAGGAGGTTCTGTTTCTCAGACTCGGGGATTTCAGACAATTTCCCCAGGCTCTAAAATCTTTGACAGAGGGTGATGGGCTTCGCTGGCAGTCGCAGCATAGCACCGACAGCCTGCGCACCTGCATGCATGCCTCCGGCTCCAGCTTCTCTTGAAAGCGGCAATTCAGATCCAGCTCCGCAGCACTCCCACCCCAGCAGCCAGTCCTCTCCTCCGAGAGCAATGTAGCGGGCCACAGTATGTCTACTGAAAATTCCTGTAGCTGATATACCACAGGCTGGAAATCCCACCTTATCCGTTGCTCCTGCTCTCACCAGTTTTCTTTCCGGCCAGGAAACGGATAGTTTCACGCTACCTGGTTTCTGGAGTCCTCCCATACCAACTTCTGTCCTGTGACAAGCACACAGTGCCGGGTTGCTGGGGCTGCTGGGCAGCCTCAAGCCGCGTCGTCACTGCCTGGGCCCTTGTCACCGTGCCCTGGAACAGAGGTCCCTGTCCGAACTCCAAAGCAGAAGGACTTCATGCTTATGGCGTAGCTCTAACTTAATTCATGCAATGGTACCTAACTCTGCAAATACCAAAAATCCAGAGGGCAACAGGAACTACTCCTACCTAACTCTACCTTCTCCCATTTTAAGAACGAGTGGGTTACTGGCAGCGATTTGAAGCACGCTGACTACCAGTGCCACCTTGCCTCACACTAGCTGGTGCACTGTTCATTTCTAGCCTGTGCTCTTCACGAAGCTGGGGCACTAGTGCAGTCAACACGTTACCTCTTCATGTTCAGCGGCTCCAATCAGAGCGTCCCAGGACTCGTCAGTGATGATCAAGCAGTTAGCAGCTCCGCTGCCAGCCTGGCAATGTCCAGATTCTCATGCACCATTGATAAATCTGTAAATTTTCCCCGCCTGACAGGAGACTGCCCTTTTCATCCCCCCAGGTAATGCACAAACACCACTCTGTATCAGCCAATAACCCAGTGCTCTTTTGACATTCTTTTGAATCCATATAGTTAATTAAGGTATGCATATATATCCAAAAATCTATACTGATTAAGCCTGGATTACAGAGCCCTTTCCTTGCTCAGTCTGAATAACCATGCAAAATATGAATATCCAGACAAAGAAAGCTGCTTCGGTTCCTGTGTATTTATTTGGCTTGAGATCTGCCATCAAAGAAAAGAGTGTCATTACTTGAGCACCAGGCCTTAAGTGATAGATTCCAAGTGCATCATTTTTAGAGCCATTAAAGGTTATCAGGCCTATATGGTTGCTAAGATACCGTGAATCATGAAGGAAAATATAAGATAATGGTAGGCAGACACTGTGATGTTTATCAGAGTATGTTCTCTGCATCTTTCTTAATAGCATCATGATTAGGATCATTTTCAAGAGTTCCCATCTATTTTCCAGCTAGGTGCAAGAATGCAACTGCATTAAGTTGGCAAACATTGTTTATAATTCATATTTTGCCAAGAGTTAATGAATTTGTGGAAGTCAAGATTTGTAATTGCTACAGCAGAATTTATTAATAAGTAAGAGCGTGTGTCTGTGTGCAGGTTTCTTTCCTGGCTATTAAATAGTATCTTCAGACTTGGAATTAAATCATCCTTCATTGATTTCAAGTATATTCTGTGATAACACAGACTGTGCTTTCAAAGAGTTTTTAAATTAAATTTGTAGCTGAGGTAATTGCTGTTGCAAAATTATGCAACTAAAGTAAAGCTTTATGCTGCATCTTTCTTGATATTATAATTTAAATGCCTCTTTTCTAAATCATAAAAGTGTGAGATGCCAGATTAGGGCAAAGCATTAGGTTATTACTGATTTAGTTCATGTTTTAGCTCTGGCAGTAGCCTGTGAGAAGCAGAGGGATGAATCCATAGTGCAGGGAGCAGTGCTCACACCATACCCCACAAAGTCTTCTCTGGGTTCACTCTTCCACCACTCCAAAATGGTGAAGTCCAAGGTGGCAAAAGGAGTGCACGTCAGCCACTCCCTCTGACTTGCTGCCCCCCCAAATAAGACCACTTATAAGGATGTAATTCCTGCACCAATGCACAGGAATAGTCAAACTATTATTAGAAAACCCAATAAGTGCTCCCCATCTGCCACGCAGGAAACCCACAAACTTGCGGACACCTCCTCCCATAACCCACAATATTGAGTCACACATGGCAACCCTAAAGAAAGTCTTGGAGTTGGTCTCACTGGATCATAAGTCACCAAAGAGAAATTTTCTGGCTAGAAAGCAGTATTTCTCCAAAGATATTCTTCTCAGCTGAAATGATTTTACACCACAACCATTAAAACATCATTTTGAATTACACAGGGTCTCCTTTGTTAAAAAAAAAAGGACGTGAAAATTTTAGATATTCCCACTTTAAAAAGGGGGAAACTAGGCTGACTTCTTGGCAAAGCACTTTGGTTGGTGTGATATCCATCAGCTAAAACTCATAGCTCATGTGTAGATATGATAATTTCATCTATGTTCAGAAGAGATCTTGCTTTGGAAAGGAGCAGTAGAAGTTATGCTATTGTAACATTATACTATCACAACATTATATCTGCATGGTATTCGAAAAAAGGCATACAACAGAAGCAAGACAAAAGCTGGACAGGTGGATTTCCCTCATCCAAATTTCCAAATAAAGCATCTTCTCATTCTGCACTAGAGAGGCATTTTAATATGATTTGCCAACTGCCTTTCCCAAGACAAAACAAAATACAGGTAAGGTGAGAAAAGAGGCTGGAGACACACAGCAGAAGACGACACGACACAGCCCAGGAGATCAGAGTGACATTATGCTGCAACAATTAACCTGCATCTTCTACGACATCTAAACTGGATCTCCCACAAAACAAGACTAGTGACGCCTTCCTGGAACTATCCTTCCCATGTTAGTATATATTTGTTGTACTAGCTTGCAGTTCTGACTCGAAGCAAGGTTTCCCTGTCCTTGACAAGAACCGCAAACTGCCTTGTAATCTGACTCTTTCAAGAACACTAGACATTTAGAAATTCATTTAAAAATCAGAAGATCGGTAGAAGCGCCTAAGAGAGACCCACTCACGAGAAAGAAAAGGGGCAGTAATATTTCTAATTTTCCTGGCACCTGCAAAGATGAATACACATTGACATCTGAGTACTGTAACTTTTTTAAAGTAAATGAGCCTTGAAGATTATGTGTCAGCTAAAACGTACCCAAGGGCTTGCTTTGCAATGTTTCTTTTTTAAAGAATGTTTGTTTTAACATTATTGTTGCAACCAGCCAAAGAAAAACGTAGAGCCATCATAAAAAATATGAGTAGATACCCAGTTGTTAGAGCTGGTTTAGGAACAATCATAGGAGTGATGGACTGTGCGACCCAGGAGAGGTTCCTTCCAACCCTAATGATTCTCAGAATTGATTTTCTTTTGCAACTCACTTTCAGTTAGTGCTTTAAAAAAAAATAAAAAGGGTTAGATCAATGCTAGCTTCAATGACACAGCCATTCCAGCTCCTGCAGCATTTTCTCACCGTAGCAATCTCTTTTTCTTATTTGTATGAAGACCATTCTCCGCTTCTCTGTTCCTGGTTGTACATAAAAATAAGGGGTTGGGCTCCTAGCTTGCTGACTCCAGGGTTGAATGCAGCGTTAATACAAATTAGTTAGCAGATAAAACTCTGAGTAAACCTCTCAGAGAGTGGCTGCATAGTTATTCTGCCCACAGTTCAGGAAAAGCGATCTTTGCATTTATTATCATGCTTGCCAAATAGAGGCTCTTCTAGCCAGAAGCTAGAACAGAATTGCGCATAAAAGAAATGTGCCTATCTCCAGAAAGATGCATTCTGTAAATTTAGTATTGCAGGAAATCAGCCCAGTTCTGTACAAACTGGTATTTCCACTGCCAAAATCTGACAGACTCTTAAGGACAAATTTCCAGCCCTTCCTCACTCTCAGTCAGCAGTCTAAAAGGGGGACAGCATTATACCGCTGCTTCCTTCCCAAGTCCACCGACATAGTAGTCTGGGCCTAAACAAGAAAAGAAAACTAACCCTCAACTATCCCCCTATGCCTTTCTAATGAACTGTTATTGCTACCTTGTTTTCCATAGCTTCTGTCTTTCCCTTTGGTATCCCATGATACAGCTGACAAAAGGGAGTCAGAAATCATCCGGCTGCATCTACGCTGTAACACTGGTCCATGCTGTAAAGCAACCCATGGCCTGAGCCTGCTGTTGCCGCAACCTTCACAATTTGCTGAAATGTTCGTAATTCGTATTCACCACACTCTGAAATACCATCTACTGTGGATTGTCCAAATCCCTGCGGCAGGAAGACTTACTGACCTGATTGCTGCCCTGCGAGTCTTCCCATCCACGCTGCGGTGTGCGCCCACCACAAACCGCGCTCTCAGTCGTCCGCCTCGTATGGACGACGTACCACCCCAGCGCCTACTGCCTAAGAGTCTTACTCTACAAGCTGTCCTAACCTGCTGCTTCACTCATCTTCTGAAATAGTCTACTGCGACATCTGTGGCAGCGGCTGGTTGGTTTTTTCTTCCCCACCACAATGCCTCGGTATAGCTGTCTGCCTGGGCTGCTGCACTATGGCTGGAGAACAGTAAAGAGTAACTGCTGCCTGTAGATCAGGAAAAAAAATAATGAATCGGATGGACGCTGGGGATATCTCGGTGTCCTGAGTCAAGAAGGCTTGCAATGAGATGTAGAGACTAGCACTAACTCATCAGGACTGGATCTGGGACCACCACAGTGAATACAGAATAGTTTATGGGCATGCCAAGATCTCCCTTTCGAGGTAGCTGCCCATAAATTAATTGCAGAGCGAGAGGCCCAGGTATTTCTCATGGAGCCAAGCTGGTTGGAGGTATAAAGAAGTCTGCTTAAAAACAAGAATTAAAAAATCAGAACACCAATGGGTTTAGTGCGCCACATAGTGGCCTTCTCCAAATTGCCTCGCGGAGCCACTGAGATTAAGCACAGACCAGCCTCCTTTTTGTCTCTTTTTTGGAAAAGAAGGAATTGCAAGAGGGAAAAGGGAAAAATAGAAAGGTGTAACACCAAAATGCTCAATAAGGCTGAATGCCCAATATTGAAACTAATAATTTGCAAGATTTGTGACTTTCTACCATGTTGCCTATTTCTCCTGAGGAATGAGGGCTTCAGGCATCCAGGATGCCTGGAAGCAGCGGAAGTTGAAGGGGGTAGAGGGACATGAGCTACCCCAAGCATCCTCAGGGCCTGCCATGACTGTCTTTGACCTGTACCACGGTCCCACCTGAAGAGCAGGCCGTTTGCTGCTGGAGCCGCGTGCTACACGGCAACGCGGCACATTAAAGGTATAGATGGTCAGGACCTCACGCTGAAGCGGGAACTGTTACCAAATGACAGCACAGATGCATCCACTTTGATATATTTATCCTCAGGAATACTGTCCGCTGCTTCATTTGCCATAGAGACTTTGTACCTCGTTGCAGGCAAGGCTTAAATTTGAAAATCGGAGCAGCTGGAGGCGGACCTCTCCCTAGTAAGCCCTGTGGAAATCTCCCTCGGGCAGTTAGTAGCAGTCAGTCTTCTCTAGTACTTGCCGTGTATCTTATTTTTGCATTTCTCACTTTAACAGTTCTCCATACCAAGGAGAATGCAAAAGCAAGCTGCACAGACAATAACTGGCATGTCTGTACAGTAGCAAGGCTGGCTATGCTTTTTAACTGGTTTATACAGCTGTTTATATTAAATGTTAGTACTAACTTTTGCTTTGGCTTTTCACATGGTAAGACATCTCTTCAGCTCCAGACAGAAAACCTCAGCTATGAGCTAAGCTCCGTCAGGCGATGGCAACGCAGACGTCCTTGCTGTGTTGCTCCAACAGCCTGGGAGCAGTTGCAGCCCAGGACCTCCGGCTCCTTTGTATTATTGCTCCTTTGTGTTGTCCCGTTTAAGTGCTGATGCTGAGAATTAGCACAAGAACATTTTCCCATACTTGCCTGGTCTAACTGGCCTATCTCCATTGGGTGGCTCATGGATTCCCGCAGTCGGCGTATACTATCTTGTATTCGTCTGACACAATTCCATTCACCTCGTGCCAATATAATCCAATCAGTTTATATTGCAGAATTAAGACTTGCAGTCTTTTGCTTTTGGCATGCCATCTTTCCATGCCGCCTCCCGGATTTGTCATCACCAAACATTTTAACCGGTCCAAAGTTACTTGCTCATTGTAGGGGATTTACGTAATTCCTGGCATTAAGCACTGTCCTAAATCCAAGAAAAGTCTCCGCCTTGTGTGATTTTTTCCACTGTGCTGCCTTTCTTATCACACACATCTCCTGTGTCTTTTTGGCTTGTTTTTTTTCTTCTGCTTTTCTCTATTAATCCCCAGGAATTTTCTCTCTCTCCCTCTCCCCCTCTTCTTCTCCCAGTCTCCCACAGCTCCTGCCATTTCTTGGATTTCCATCAACTCATCATGTGGAAACGTATGTAATGCAATATAAAGAGGTAGCCTACTCTCTTCTTGATTTATTTTATCCCAGTCACACTGTTCCTATTGCATTTGCTGTTTTCCAGACAGGCAATTTCTAGATGACACATGCATGGAAGTGGCGCATATCCAAAAAGTATTGCTACTTCACACAACACAGTATTTGGCATGGTCTCATAAATATGTTGATGGCCTTGCATGGGAATTGAGGATTAATACCAGCTGGTCCTAGAGATTGTTGTTTTGAGTCTCCTTAGTTTACATAAACCCATTGCCTCGCTGACTTTGAAGTCATGTATGATGATGTGTAAATGGCAGATGACAGCATCTACATTGTTAGTATATGTTTTTGTAAATCCATTAAGAAATTCATTTAATGCTTCAAGAATTTCACTATCCCTTTTGATCCCACTTTTCATTTTACTGTTGTAGTCTAACCTTCCCCTTGACTGATCCCTTGATTTTTATTCTTCCGAGGAAAGCATATTTATTCCAATACTGGATCTCAAGCACTTTAGCTAACAATACCTATAACATCCCTTCAAATATCAGTTACCTGTTCCAGCAGATTTTCTTCTATTTCTTCAGGTAGTGTGAGACAGTTTCATTTTCCCTTGAATAAATGCAAGATGTTTAGGACAGATTTCTGGGTTAAATCTGAAGGTGTGGTAAGTAGGCATGTTGTTCCTGAGCAGCTAGTACCATGTAAATACTTCAGAAATGTTGCAGAGAAAGTCCCCTCTTTAGCTGCAGATCAGATGGAGAGTGAATCTCCAATAGTAGTTTTGTTACTAAGGATAAGCTGTGATTAAAACTGCTTAAATATTTTGACAATAATAGAAAGTTTGTCAAAAGAGTTAAACATTTCAGTTCAACATTTTCAAAATGAAACTTTCTGGCACTTGCTTTAAAAATGGTATTTCTCCCTTGGGGGAAAAAAAAAAAACAACAAAAAACAACAACAAAAAAACCCCAACTATCTACACTTGCTACAGAATTAAAGGCGAAAAAAATAAGAAAAGGGTTATATCACATAAAAAAAGAAAAGGGGAATATTCCTTTTTTGGCCAGCTGTAGTCCTGAACAAGAGGAGAAGAGACAAATATCCTGGAAGGAAGCAAGAAAAAGAAGTGTTTCTTCTGCTTTCCTGTTACTGAAAATCTCTTATCCAAGAATATTAAAAGATTTTTAGAAGAACAGTATATTTCTCACAGCGCCCTGAAAAGCAGCTTTTATTGTGGGCAAAAGGCCTAACATGCAGAGTCGATCTGGTCAAAATGGAGAATTTCAATTGGCCTGAAATATTGACACTGTAGAATTTGTTTAGCTCATATTCAGGGTAAATTGGCCTTTTTCCTCCTACAAGGAACATTTAATAGAAATTCTCTTGCTCCAGAAAACACTATCTTTCCAAAATTCCTCCTGACACCAGAGGCCGTTGACTGAAATTTGTGTTGTTCTGTCAGTCTCACAGTGCCTACAAAACGAATTTTCCCGTGTGCCGGACATAGAAACTTGAAGAGAGTCTCAGCTTTTTCAGTTGAGCTGTTCTGGCTTTCAGATCCCCAGTTTTTAGAGGTTACGAAACTATCTTGGCTCCAAGACAACTCAGAGCTTCTAGATTTCCTGCAACGTGCTCATTTTGAAAAACTGAGATTTGCGGTCATTGAACCATAAAATACCAACCGTCTGCAGCACACAATCCAAGGAGTTTGCAGCAGACCGCGGAAAGCCAGACATCTCTTTTGACTTCAGCTCTGCATTTTACTTCTCAGTCATCCTACCTGTACCCCATGGGCTCCCATCCTCCTCACCCCTGCCCAAATAAACCTTTCTTCCTTCAAATATCTTGTTAAAAGAAAATCTCAATAACAGTACACTATTTGGAGATCATAATGAAAATTTAAAAATTACTTGCACACCCATCAAATTTTGTATTTTCAAAATGCCATAAAAGTATCATGGCATGTCCCTGAGAAGTCAAGTCAGCAAAGCGTCATGGAAATCAGCATAGCTAATCCACTGTACACAGTCCTGTAAAGAATTAATCCATACAAAACTCCAGTGAAAGAGAAGGGAGAGTTATTGTGACTTGCCTAAATCTATTCAGTACGCTTGTCTAATAAATTATGGTTCCTGGGGCATCCAAATATGAACAGCAAATCAGAACTCCAAAATTCACCGTTCCAGTTTTGGGTTCAAAACTGAGCCTCAAGAGCAGCTTACCTCCCAAAGGGGAAAATTTTGTCCTTGTAAGATTTTTCGTTGTTCTTGACATGAGTTGATTGATGTACTGTTTGCATCTCACACTCAAAATCAATGTTACAAGACAGAAGAGCTATATTCCGATGTTTCACATGCACCAGCTCTCAAATTATAGAGGAGGAGGAGCTGCAATTTGACCCTTTCACTTTCAGTATCTGACTGATGGCCATTTTACAAAATTATGTTCCTATTTTCCTGGTTTACAAGATCGCTAACCCATAAGAAACAGTGTTCAAATGATGAGCTCCTGAACGCACAGACTAGCCTCCTCATCACATTCACAAAATGTTTCATCCACAGAGGTTTTCATGTTCTGTTCCATTTAGTCTTTTTTTTTATTGCAGTATTTAAATATTAACCAAAAAATACTAAATACGTCTTTCCTTACGTGATAGGAGATAAGAAACAGTATAACCCAGTCACTTTCAGCCCACAGCTGGAATATCACACACATTGTCAGTTTAATTGTGTTCATTACTCAGATACAATTTCACTAGCAAGAATTTACTGAGAAAGTAGATGGTACTAAATACTTTGCACTCCTTTCTCCGCATCGTAACACACAAGTGTATAAACTGATACGTGCATTTTAGTTACTTTTTTTATACACCTGAAAGTTCCAGTGAAACTGCACAAAACTTAGTTTTGAATAAGCATCTTTACTAACGATATGCAAACCAGCAGCGCCTTGCTGCCTCCACACACTGGGACTCGGAGAGAGGGTCTACCAGTTTCACCGGTTGCCCAAAAGGGAGTTACAAGTTTGTGTTACCGCAGCTGGGAGCAAGGATGCAGAGCTCACTCCCAAGCACGTGGCACTTTTATGGCACGTTTCCCATTGGCTTCAGTGACATTGGATTGGACTCGCTCTAATAGCGACATTGTCCATGTTCCAAAAACCCTTTTCGAATGAGCATGGCATCACAAATTTTGTGGGCTCGAAGAGTTTCTGTTCTCATCCGAAGCCTTTAGGAATCAAGCTTACCTGAGACAGGTTTAAAAAAGAAATGAAAGTGCACAAGTTTGAGCAGAGCAGAGGTAGAAGCACTGAGAACACCAATTTTGAAAAATATTTTGATTTCAAGGTTTTCACGTCATCAGAGGCTAAGAAGTAACATGAAAACTGATAACCTGAGGAGAAAATGTAATCTCTAGATTCCTACTAAACTGAAAACAGAAGTACAAATCTATCTTTGAACCAATAAATTAATCAATCTAGCAGCACAATACTGGTTTTATCATTTATGCCAAGTGCAATTAACATCAAACAGGGATGATCCAGTAAAATGGCTTAAATAATAAGACACCATTCTCCTTAATAGGAAGTCCCATAACACACACATACATATATACAAACAGCAAATTAAAAAGCCCTAATAGTAGTCCCTCTATTGGCTTTTACACATTATCATTACTCATTGATTGCCATCATGCATGTTTAATTACGAGGACAATGATCTGACCAAAGCATTTTAGCATCTATAATTGTGCAGGCTTTTAACAATGCACTCTGGCAGTCCTTGTCATCTGGTCTGAAAAATTATCAAACAGCTAAAAGCTACCTTTAGAAAACACTATCTTTCCCGTTGACAGAACCACTCAGCGCCTGCTGAAGTTCTTTCACAACAAGTTCTCCAGCTCAGAGTTACACACTCCTCCAAAATATCTCCTTGCTATAATAGTGAGAAATGTGGCTTTCATTCCCACTACTTCTTTCTGCTTGTCATTTTCATTGGTTGAAATTCAGATTAATACAGCTAATATTGGACTCTAGCCATAAGGTCTTTTTTGGTTGGTTTGTTTAAAAAGACTCTTAATTGGTTCAGTCAATTATGAATTATGGGCTCAACACAAAACCCCTTGAATTTAAGTGGAGAGACTTTCCTTGCCTTACATAGATTAAGTCTTCTACTAGCCAGGGAATAAAATCAAGCCTTTTCTCATCAACTTCAATTTACATTTCTACACAGGTGCATATCACAGTAGCCTTACCTAAAAACTCAGCAAGTTTTACAGTCTTTGCTAAGGAACAGTAAAAACTGGCTTCGCTTTGATTTTCTCCTTTTTTCCTTCAGACATTTCAGGATAGCTCTGGAAGCAGATTAAGTGAAAGAACAAAACAAATGGTCCATATGCTTGTCACCAGTCATGTAACTGGTCCATTAGCACTGCAAAACTTGTGAGGTCTCATGCTCACTTCTACTGCATTTCTCTGCTTAAGTGTAACGTAGGAACTTTATACCTAGCACCTGATGAAAACCCGTATTTCTAGGAATGTAGTAAGCGTGGCAGAGAAGAATCAATTTGATTTTACGAAGAACTCAGGAAAACAAACAAACAAATGAAACAGAAAACCCCAAGTCATTTGTGTCCCTGCAAACACCTTTGCATGTGGAGCCATGACTACGAGCAAGCTAGTAATGCCCTACACACCAAAGGACTGCTTGGTATAACCGACGCAAGAGTCCCATCTCATCTTTGCCTATCTCCCCTGTAAAACTTCAACTCTCCAAAACAGAAGGAAGTCATGGGGGAAGATAAGGGAACATGGAGACTCTTTGGCCTGGGCCTATGTGGGCCTGTATGAAGTGGAAGAAGCAATGAAAGGTCAAAGTCCAGGAAGCGGAAAGCTGTGGTATGGAGATGGAGGAGGGAGAACAAAAGGAGGCTGTGCTCCTCTGCTCCTACGGCAGAGGACATGACGGGAAATTTCAAAAAGTCCCCGAAATAAGAAGGGAGGATAAGGTTGCAAGGCCTGTGTGTGGTGCTTGCAGCCCATCCAGCCAACAGAATTAAAAGAGAGGTAATCTGCTAGTTTATTTTTTTTTTTAGACTTAAGTACTTCAGAGCAAGGATGCTTCTTTCTTCTTTATACTTTGCTCAGCACAATGAAGGCACATGCCTTTGTGCCCCTGTGTGATGTAAAAAAAAAGGGGGGGGGCAATACCTAAAGAACAGTACCTAGGGCAAATGAGGTGGCTGAATACACTTCGGGGCGGGGGGGGGAATCCTAATGTCAATATATTTTTTCCTTCTCAGGGCTTAATGTTTACTGTGCAGAGTATTTAAGGCTCACGTTTTGCATTGACTTTAGGACTGATGACAGGCTTGAAGCTAAACACGCGTTTAGATGTTTTGGCACAGCAGAGACAATAAGCCCAGCACAGCAGAGGATTAAATCTCAACTATAGTCACTACAGCCTTCGCGTTGCTTTATTGCTAATTTTTGTACATATGTCTGTGATCAGTTACAGGGCTCTGACATATGGTGAGTGCACCTGCTAAGTTAGCCAGGGCCGTTGCCTCAAACAACAACGGACACTTAGGGCAGGATCTGCCAGGGTATAAATAAGGGATTATAATGTCCCTCATGCTGTAGTGCTTTGTATTCCCCAAACAAACACCGCACCATGGCACTGTAATAATCACAGATAAACTGTCTAAAATGTTTTGTAAGCGTGCTACAGAATAGATTCATCACTCTCCCACAGTTAAACCAAATTGATTATTAATTATCCAAGATTTAAATTGACAAAGTATGTTATCAGGTTTTTGGTGCACATTTGCATTATTTGGGGTGGAACACTAACAGACCACTTATCCAACCACGCTCACATTTTCATCTATAAAATTACACATATGGCACAAGAAACTGGCAACCACATCTGCGAGAGGGAACCATAACGTTCAACTAGTCTTTATTACAGAGCTCGGCAATAGCATTCACACTGTTCCTTTAGCAACAAAATCCCTAACCTGTACTCTCTGCATTTCCCATTCACATTCACCCACTATCCAATTAACGTCCCATTAAGCTGCTCACCTGCAGAGCCTTTTATTCCCAGGCCTCTGCAGCATAGCTTTAATCCCCCTGCTACACACACCTTATTGCAGGACTTATTGTAGTTCTTGATGTTTTTTTCAAGTCCAAACGAATTGCCTCTCCAGCATGTTTTCCAGCATCTTTAAAGACGTTATTCTTTACCAGATCCTTTGGGGCCTACCCGTACGCTAGATTCTCTAGATCACAACTGCAGCCAGGCTTTTAAACCAACTCTTTATACACATCAGATAGAGCTATTCTCCATGTTTATTCTTTCGTGTTTCAACAGACTTGTTTTGGCATCAGCCTCTTCTGCCAGATTGGAAATAGTGCGATGGCAGCACTGCAACTGCCGGTACAATGACTTTCTCTGTGACAGAGATTTTTAGGACAAAGAATCTCCGGCTCGAATCTCAGAGACTTCATGGCATTTAATACCCCATCTCTAAATCTGCTCCCCAAAAGTAGGGTTTGGATTGTATCTGCAGCTACAAAATGGAGATTTTTGTAGGAATGCACATCCTTCTTCTATTTCAATTAGCAGAAAAATTGCAAATAAACTGTTTCAGTTGTAAACTGAAGGAAGGAAGATAGCTTCTAAGATTTAAATACAATTAAATCCAACCCTCAAAATCTCATCTTCAGTTTGGACTTGAATCACATTTTTTTGTGTGTTCTGGATATCCATATCATTTTATATTGTCACATGTAATACCATATCCTCAGTCACAAGAATTTAATATTTTCAACTTATCCAGTTCTGTTTATTTTTGCAAGGGTATTGAATGTGTGGCTAACACCACTGAAGTAATTAGCACAGCATCTTTTTTTTCAGACTGTTATTTCCATAACCCTCTGTACACTCTGGGGGTGTTTTTACAAGATTTTTTTTTTACTCCTCAGTTAAATTACTCCCCATGCTTACACCTGAGTACACAGAATATATAATTCTAGTGACATATTTCAAACTCAGGCTTTCGAAGCTCCCCTGTCCTAGTGCTGCTAGCAATTTTTGTCTATGGAAGATTGGAAGACTCTCCAGAGCATATTACCATCAATGTCTGCCAGAGACACTGTGCAATATTAGACAAGGCATCTTTAATAATGCAAGAAAGGTCAGCAGCCCACAGAATATCAAGTTGAATATTGAAGAATTATGAATCTTTTTCTCTGTGCAGATTTCATAGGTATTCTTTGGGGTTTTTTTCTGATTCATTTTATGCCAACAATAGGGGGGGCATTTATTTTCAGGGTGTGCCCCCCAAAAAAAGAACAACAACAGCAACAAAAATCTTTCTCGTTAAATTAGAGTAAGCATGTATGTATATACATCACTGCTTAAATGTCAGTGCATCAACAATAGTGTAAGGATCGGGAATGTAACACACACTTTACATGAAATGTAGTTGGTTTCTAATAATTCAATTAGAAATTGCATTGTAACTCCAAGTGGGGAAGGTGGAAGCGAGGGCTAACAGCCACACAAGCTGCCCCCTCTCCAGGCCATTGCACACAAAGAGCTAAATTCCATATTTTGTTCTTTTCATGCCACCAGAGTTAATGTTGCTTTACAACTAACAGGTTTTTCCTGGAACAACTCAGGATGTGATCACATAATAGGGCCTTGACCTTTTGGCTACATAATGCTTTTGTGATCAATAGCACAGAAATTAATGTGTTTATCATATCAGAGCATTTTAAAAATTTCATACATACAGTCACTAATTACCTCAAATGCCCATGATACTGCATTTCAAAGTGCTGGTCCAGTGCTTTCAAAATTCTGCAGAGGAATAAGTTGAATTAGGCAGTCTGAAAAATCAAACCCAACTAATTTCTTCTGTTCTCCCCAGGTCATTAATCTTCATGGGACAAATTACCACCGGCAGCTCAGTAGTGTGGCACTGATGGACTGGGGAGACAACAAAGCCGCTCTGCCATAACCGAGAGGAGTATTTGCCTTGTATCCTCTGCACCTTCTTCACTGAAATTTCTCCTCATTTCCTTTGGCTTTTTGGTGTAAATTATTAGAATTTATGATTTTTCATTGGTCTTTTCTTAGAATTATCCATTCAAGCTCCCATTGAACCATCCTCTGCTGACAGCTACATGGCCACTTTGATTGCAATTTAACAAAGCATTTTTGCAAGTTTTAAACTGTATTTATTTGTGTTCTTGTATTCTATACCATTCCATTCTATATTAGAAGAGCAGAACTATTCTAATAATGTTTACAACCTTAGAAATTACATAGGATCCTGGTATGGTGTTAGCAGCAAAATATTATTATTAAACTAAAAGGCTGTGAGCTGAATTCAGGGGGATTTGTCATGATGAAAATGTGAGCTCATCAGAGGTGTAACGGTGATGCAGAAAGATGAGTTCCAACTTGATAAAAATAAAAATTGAAAATCTAAGTGGAATCACAATACTAAAAAGCCTATTTAATTTTCCCAGGCAAAAATTATGCTCTTTTCAGTGTGGTATGCTGTATGCACGAATTACCTTCAGGTCTCATTTGCTCTTGTCTGAAAGCTTAAGGGGAAAAATACACAAGCCCTTTTCTTTAACCTAGAGCAGTACAGCCAAAGGGACTGATGAGGTCACAACAGTACGTAGTAAACAATCAGTAAAGTAAATGGTGCCATATGTTGCTTTTCTCCTGCTGTACTTAGTTCTCTGGAAAATTATCAACAATCGTTGCAGCTAAATCACATCATATTTTTCTGTTATCAAATGGGGTTAAAAAGTCATGTAAATAAATATACATGAACTAAACAGAAACAGCTGGAAAGTTCCCAGAAGGGACCTCTAACAACCTTCAAGTTGGACGGATCATGGTAGATCAAGGAATCATTATTAAGATTAAAGGCTTACACCAAACCTGCTGTGAAATTCAAACTGCTGAATTTTAAATGTTGATGGCACAAGATGGAAAGTACTAAATGGTGGCATTTATTAATTCTTAAAAAGAAAGGTGACAAGAGAGAGAGGCTACATTTTCAACATTCCCAGTGCACATGGTGCTATTTGCTGAGATAAAGAACTCTGTAGGTACCTCCTATGCAAATCAAACATTTCAAGCAAAGTCTTTCTTGTATTGATTTTGTGGGGGAAAAAAAATTATCAGCATCATTATTGGGGGGTTTTTTCCAAATGCTTTCCAACTTCATTTTAGAGAAACACACCGCAGCAGTGATTGGAGCTAAATCTAAACTCCTGAAAGTGGGTGCTCCTTTACCTTGGTAGTTTGACCTATGCTATTCCAACTGCATTTGATGGGATTATGCTGCTGTGCCTAACAAATAACTAAGATGACAGCTGTCTGAGTCTGCAACGGTTACTCAGTGTCTCACCATCCTCGTGGGATACCTGCCCCTGAATTGTGTTTCTAAACTAAGTTAGAGAAATGTTTTACAAGTCTTGTTTTACAAGGGATATGTTAACAGTGTGTTTACACTGCAGCTGATTTCCCTGCACAGATTGCCACCCTCTGTAACTCACTCAGCACTTCGAATCGAAGCTCTGTTACCAGGCAGAAAGTCCAAATGTTTAAAATCTCAAAAATCTCTCTTGAATGTTCTGCAGTTCCCTTCTTTTGAAAGTCAATCTCTCATCCCCAAAGAAGACAACGTGACAGTAATTAGTTATACTTGTTGAGAGATTTACACGGGAAGAGTTCCCTCCACAGACAGGCCGTGTGGAATTTATGTATTTTGGGAAAATATTTAGACTTCTGTCATGGCTTTGCCAGCTGTATTCATTGGCAATGACACTCCTCAGGCAAAGACCTATGCTGATGATGTAAATTAGGTCCCAGTGACACTGGTCCTCTGGGAATGCCGGAAAACCTTCAAAACTGCTGAAGAATACTTGCATCCTGTAACCTGGAAGGAATAGCCCATCACGTGGGGCTGTATTTTCAAATGATGACTGTATCCCGATCACTTGAGCCAGCATGGAGCCGCATCTCATGCTCCTGTATCTAGCACTTGACTTGGCTTAGTTAGACCTTTGTCCGCTAGAAAACTGAAGGATTTGGCTTTAAGCATCAAAAAATATTTCACATGGCAAAACTCAACTGTTGAAACACTATGAATGATTTTGTATCTGAGAAGATGATTAGAAAATCTGTCAAGACCTCTTCTGTGACAAGACACTTGCTTTCTGCTTCAGCCAGTTCCCACATTGAGGCCCATTGACAATATTTTGGAAGCCAATCAAAACAGACTCACATTTCTAAAAGCTTGAGCCAAAGAGGTTACATTCTCATCTGGCATATGGCATCATATTTCAATTGGCTTTAAAGCTGCCATATCAACAGGTCCCTCTAAATGGCCTGATACCTGCGTGCCAAAAACCTGGGAGCTTTAGGGAAATCTGTCATGGGCCTGAAACAGGTACAAGCTGAGGGAGGGATCTATTTATAAATCAGGTCGTGGGGGTTCAAGCTTTTAGCAAAGGCAGAAGTTCAGTAAAAGGCAGTACGGGGAAAGAACTTTAGTCAGCTACGAAGAACAAGATTTTCTTTAGTTCTGCAGCTTTTAAAAAATGCATCTATTTCTGCTCTTGTGTTGTGCAAACTCCAGAGCTTTTCTATCTTACTTTAATCTCACAACATTTATAAGCATAGCATATGCTTAGGGAACTTGGAAGAAGCCTATTCACCAGGTGAGCTTCCCTGCAGAGATCCCTCACTTTTACCTACCTGTGATACATTCTTGGAAGCTAAACCACTATAAAGGGACAGCAAAGCACCTTGTGAGTTGGTTTGTGAAAATTGTTTCAGTGAGTAAGCAAATGTATTTCCTTACTCTTGATAGACAGCCTCATTAAGTTTTCATAAAAGATCTGCATTATTAAAATCCCTGTTCTCTCCAGAGGAATGGAGGTATAGGCAGCTCAGGTGATGTTATGGTGCCCATTCAATGAAACTTGCAGTATAGATGCTATTTTTAAAAAGAACACTTAGCAATGGAGCAGGTGACCTGTTTTTGCAGGATGAAGCCCACTCTTACCAAAAGAAGAGATAAAAACAACCATTTACCTATGGGCGGAAAGGAGCCTTAGTTACACTGTGAGTCCACCCTGCCTTTCTGGCATGCCTTGCTTACAAAGATATTTTCAGAAAACAAGAATAAAGTCCAGTAAGGGTGCTTCAATGAGTGTCTTAGGGTTGGCGACTTCTTTTATAACCATCAAAGTGTAGCATGTGGAAATAAAAAGATAAGAAACCAAATGCACAAAAATATTCACTACCAGTTGTCTGGACTGTGCTCTTCACCTTGACTCATTATAAAACATCAATCTGCTATTATCCTTCTGCCAGATAAATAGGCAAGGTAGTTAAAAGTGACCTGCCAAGGAAACTTTTAGCTCCAGAGCACATCATCACAGCTGACACAAGATTTTCCCTGATGAGTGCAAATTACTCTAGGACTGGTGGGTCTCTGTGGCACACAAAGAGCAATACACTACCTTGCAAACAAGAGTGATTTTTACTTTGCATGATAACAAGCCTTTTGTATTTTGGAAGTATCTAACAAAGTAGCTCTGTAGGAGGCCCACTGTGTTAGTCTTCACTAAAGGAGCCAGATCTATAGATTAAGTCAAACAAAATGGTAGCATTTCTGCCTTAGCCTGAAGCTCTCTTTTTGCACTCCTGAGCTTTATGGCAAGCACTGGAATTGAAAGAAATGTTGCCACTACATCAAGAAATGAGATTTAGAAAAAAAGGAAATTAATTTTAAAAGTCAGTGCTCAGGTGGAAGTAAGGCAGAGGGTCTCGAAATGGGTATGCTGTTAAGTAACATAGAACAAAATTTGGAAACCTCTGGAAGCCGTTTAAGAGATGTGACATTGGAAGTGACACTGAGCTGGGTGCACCTCTCCTTGGCAGTCTCTGTTCCCTCAGTAGCTCCCTTGAGTCTTGAGCAGATGACGGCTAGTGGCTTCCTCCCTTACCTGCAGAAAAATGCCCCGTTTTATTCAACCGGCTTCAACAGACACAAACTTATCATGCTTACGGCTTGTCTCTTAGCTGAAAAGAAATCTCTGGTGAAACTCAGAACTCGGTGTAACTCACCAACCCTACACCACTTATAATTAGTTGGTGTGAGTAAGGGACTATGCAAATACTAAGGAAACACCGGGGATCCTGATTGATAGAAGCAGGTTTTTGTTACCCTTCCTCTTTTGGAAGCAGCTTTGTTGACAGCTTACAGTAGTTTAATAAAACTTCAGTTCTTTTTAAGGATGTGAGGAAGATCCCCACAACAAGAGTCCTATTGCAGAGAGTGCAGGGAAAGGAGGAGGCCTGAGGAAAAAGGAAAATACTTCTATAAATGAAGAATTGGGACTGTCTGTAAGAACTGTAAAGCACAGAAGCTTAGCACAGTAAAATCAGAGAATATTTCTGCTTTCAAAATGGGAAGTTATTACAGTCTGCAATCAGAAAGAGGATGAAAGCTGCACCAATGAAGTGCCAAACTCACACTTGAGAAACTGTAGAACTAAGTGCCTATTAAAAAGCCAGAAATCAGAGAGAGAAACATGCAAGAGACAAGGTTAAGTATCATCAAAGAGAAGAATTGAAAGAAGGTCAATAACTGCTCGGACAGGAAAGGAAGATGAATAGAAAATTGTTCTGGACCACCTCAAACCCCTGCTTGGCAGAAAGGTATTGATGGGATTTGAAGTGACCATGAAAAATGTGAAAGATGTGTCCTCCTTTCTCTCACAAAGTGAACAAAAAAAAAAGAAAGACACACAGAAAAGAAAGAAAAGCCAAAGTCAGGGAAACCTCCTTGCAAGTTCCTGGGATTTGCTTAGGAGAAAGGACAGACTTTAGGTCGGACAATGTAAAACAATGCCTTTTTAAACCATCATTTCAGAAAAGTGTTCTACATATTTACATAATACAAATCATTGTATAATGACTGGATAAGTCATTAGATAAGACCCTTCTGTGTATTTAAAACATATAGAATCAGTTTTTACTTTTGACAGAGACATAACTCATTTGAAACCCTTTGAAAAATCCCCAGTAGGTTATCCTGCTTGCCCAGACAAGGTCCAGAACAGCAGGTATCTTGAAAACTGCAATAATCTCATCAAGAAAACCAAAGCAAAGACTACACTTTAAAAACCGCTTATGAAAAGCAAGGGGAAGAAAGCTACTGTGGTAAGATAGGAAATAATTCTGAAGGATCTAGGAGAAGCCTTGTTTCTGGCACAGGCTAGTCATGGAAACTTTGGTAAGTCCCTTTATCTCCTCATGCTTCAAATTCCTCACGGATTGACCCAAGGTCATTGAGGCTTTGGGTTTTTAGCTTAGGTGCAAACAATTTGGAGCTGTGATTCTCTGGAGACACGGGTGAGCATGGTGTTTACTGCAACGAGTCTCTGATGCAGCTTCTCAGCATCGCTGTAATACAAAAAAATTTTAATTCTTTGTGGTTTCAGCTCATTTTTCCAGTGGGAGCAAATGCCTTTCCAACAAGCAACGGTAATTTGTTGGAGCGGGGGTGAGGGTTGTTCACAATTGTACTATAGTCTTTCCAGACATAGGAAATGGGTGAGAAGAAATATTTGAGAGGGAAGGTAAAAGTGCTTCTTGCCTCCAGGCGCCTGAGCGGGGCTGGGTGTGTGTGCCCAGGGTGCAGAGCCACCGGCGCAGAAGCCAGGATCAGAGCCACTAGCCAGACATGGGAGACAGAGGAAGAGCATCCCCAGGCCAGGGAGGAGTGGGCCCACCACACTGAGCTCAGCGGGTCCTTCAGGTCTGGCAGGAGGCGATGGACGGAGGGGACAGACCTACAAACCTTTCCCTATCTGTTCTTTCAGAGCTCATCACTTTTTGCTTCTACACCCCAACGCTGCTTTGCTCACTGAGAAATGCCTTCAGCAAATGCAGGCAGTGACCAGTGTAGAGGTGTCCAAACTGTGACAACCATCACAAAGGCTCAGCCCTGCTCTGAATCCCCTTGGAAGAGCCACATGACTAATAAAGTGACAAAAAAACAAACAAACAAACAAAAAAAAACAGATGCATTTCTTGCACATCAGTGTGCTAAACCAGGACAGAACAGGTGGGCAAAGATGGGCTGGTGCAAGAGGCAGCTCGCTCAGCCCCTGCCCCGCCTGTTTTCTGCAGACAACAGGGGGTTACATCCTGTAATTTTTTCCATATAACATCTCAAATTCTATATATTGAAAGAAGAGGGTTAGACAAGATCAAGGACAGTGGTAGTCAGCTGTCATGGTGATAAAAGCTTGAGAGATTGGCTAGATGAGCAATTGATTCATGCAAGCATGAATAAAGCAGGAGCCAGCAGGTGACAGCATGGCCTCAACTCTGAGCAAACTGAGCTCCTTCCAGGGTAACAAGTATTGAACAGTGTTTTGACAAAGTTTTGGAAAGGACTGAACTGTAGGATCTCTGACAAAGTCCCATTTTCTCTAGGTTTCCTTTCCTTTCCAACGGGGATGATAGTTTTCAGATAAGCTACAGCACATGAAAGAGACTTACTTCTTTTAAAACTTTTCTCCATTGCAGGAGTAATTGTGATGAATTCTCAATCAGGATAAATACAACGCATGTGATGAATTTAAGGAGGTGAAATTAGAGGCTGGTAGGAAGACAACAACTGCTGGAAAGCACCGTGAGCAAATGATGGATGAGACCAAGGAAACAAATGGATAGATTGTCAAACATACAAACCGACAGCACAACGGGAAATTGATGGCAGCTGTTTCAGCCAGAGCCCAGACCTACCACGCTGCCTTAAAGCATCATTAACTTTGGTATAAAAGCTATGTGCTACACAGACTTTGTTAGGCAGAATCACAGGTGTTTAAGAACTTGATGAAGTAGTTTCTTGACACAAGTGTTCTTGTTGCACACGCAAATGTTGTGAGGGCCTCACGTGTACACCAGAGTAACCCAACGTGTCTGACATGCTGAAAGCATCTGGGGCACTCTGGTAAATGGCCTGCCTGGCCAAAAATGAAAATTGTGTCTCGTTGGGCAAAAATAAAATTCATTTACACAGGCGAAAAGGCCAACGAAGTGCCCGTATCAGAAACGGTGCCTTCCAGAAGGGGTAGTAAGGGCGGCAGGAGAAGCGGCACTGTGCCTTGTGCTTGTAGCATAACATTAGAGTCGGTGTTCCAGTTTGCCACTGACATCTCTGTCACCCCCAGTACTCCCCGGCCATACCTGATGGGCCTTTGTCTGCAGCACAAGGTGTGCAGTGGGCAGGTGTGAATCACTACGCCACAGTGGTTTACGCTTAGGCCACGCTGGTGTATAGGTGTTCCAGTGTACAAGACAGCAGAAAGGCTGCTTCGTTACACGTTCAGGAATTCTTCCTTTAGCATTCATTCAACTTGAGTTTAGTTTAAAATAAACAGTTGATTAATCCAGAGAAAAGAAAAACAAGCTAAGTCAGTGAAGATGACAAAACTTCTCATAGCAAAGCTTGAGAAGAGATGGAGTCCTGCTTGCTTTGTCAGTAATTTCTTTGGCTATTTTTGATAATATCCTAGAAGCTTTTAAAGGACATTCAACAAAAAGGTCACTTGGAAGTGTTTGTAAAGATTAGGGGAGATCAGGATGCGTTTACTGTGCACTATCTGCCGCATGCTCAATTTGCTGTCATGGAGGAAGAAAACAGCAGAATTAATCCTCACAGAGGAAATTAGGATGATATTGTGCTGGGTCACGTTCCTGGATTATAAGATTTCCACCAGTCAATCCTGAGTTATTGCTCTGCAAATACTCAACAACCTAATTTGATAGATACTCTGAAAAAAAATTACAATAGGAAATTACTTTCCTTGTGTTTCAGAATAAACATTCCATAAAAAACAAGAGGCATTTAGCTTGACACAAGTGAATGCCCATACCTTTATTAATGCAGGCTATATTTCAAAGTAGGTCTCCATCATTCTGTTGCTATTAACCCTCCTAACAAGCATATTTTTTTGCACAGTTAGCATGAATTATTCTGGTCAGGAGGGCACCCAGGCTTGGTTAGATGGAGGGTTGCTCACACACCCATCTGAATCATCAAGGTGAAGCAAAATGCAGATTAAGGTGCCCAAAGACAGAAAAACCTTTTCCTTAGATGCTTTCCCCTAGATCCCCTGTTATCCCATAGAACAGTAAGCCTCAGTCAGGTGCTTTTCTACAACTTTCACCCTGAAAGATGTGTTTTTCCTTAACTACTTTGCACAAATTCTTGAAAGAACACATGTGCAAGTGACATAGCTATAATAGTTACACAGCTCAAACAGAATATCAAAACAGAGATTAAAGATAGAAATTGGCTTTCTGCTTTCAAGGTGACCTCAGCACCTAGTACAGGGTTTTCTAAGTCACCCACACAGGTAAGGGCATCTGCATTTGCATGATGTTGGTGGGAACGTAACTCCACTAGACATTTTCAAATTCCTTCACATAGCTCTTAAAAGTGATACTTCGGTAAGGTCAACAGAAAAGAAGCATTTCCAAAAGCACCTGCTTGGAGCATGGGAAACAGGCAAATGCTCCGAGTCCTATTACAATGTCAGATACTGCAGATTAATGGAAATCCTCTCTCTCCTCTGGCAGAAGCGTAGGGAGCCTGGCACACTCGATGGGATGCTTCAAGCCAAAAGACAGACATTAAGCTCATGGGAATCACACGTGTGTGAAAGGTGTGCAGTGGGAGCAGGGAAATGTTCTCCTGTTTCTGGAGAGAAACCAGAACATACCACTTTTGTATAACTCTTTCACATCCTTTCTAGCCCCCTCCTTCATATTGGGTAGTTTAGCCCTTCCTGGCATACTAGATTTACAGTCAATTACATTTTGTCATATCCCAAAGGTCCAGGATACTCAACAAGCAGGTCATGCTGGGAGGGAGGATGACCCGTGGAGCCTGAGAGAGGCTGAGAAGAAATAACAGTGTCAGGGCCAACCGTAAAACTTCTCACCCCAGCTACTCTCAAATGCTCAGATGTATCTTATTAATAAATATAACCAACTTGATAGACTGCTTTGCTTATGTACCATGTGAGGTGGCTCCTCAAGCAATGCAGGATCAGGAAAGACCATTTGGCCTGTTATAAACAAAAGGAACAAGGAAATAAAGGCAAGACAAGCAAAATTCTCCCAAGCTGACACAGTCTAGGTGCACCACTCGCAGTCAGTTTGTAAACTACCCTAGGCCAGAGGCAAGAAATAATGTGCAGAATAAAATGTTCTAGTCTCTAATAAGCTCTGAACAGTCTCTCCAAAACTTAGGCCTCTTTTCAAAAAATTTTTTATACTACTAATGTAGCTAGGAATGAGGTCTCATTGTGCAAGGCACTGTGCAAACAGAAGAGAAAAATGGCATTTGCCCCAGGGAGGTTCGGCTGTATTTGGAGAAGACAGATGGCAAATGCAGGAACAGAGGCTGAAAGGCAGCGGATGGCTCATGGAGCAGCTATGCAGCTCAGAAGTCAAACCTCTCAAATATTTGCCTGGTGACCAGTGCTTCAGATTTCATTGTTTCCTCAAGTCCTTGTCCTGCCTGCAAAGTGACATGCAAATGCATGTAGGACTGCACTGGGATATATTTTCCCTTGCATAAATTTACAGAATTTCATCCATTCTGAAAATTTATCTAATTCAACCAAACATTCCTGCTCTAAGTAGAACACGCAGATGTAGAATGCATGCATGGCTAAATTCTTTTAAACAGTTAAAAATAACACCAAACTCAAGCAAAAAGCCCGGAGAAAACATATCCTACTTCAAAATACTCAAATTAGTCACACTCATTTAACTCTACATATTCCTGCAGTACAAAGCAGTACTTATGTTTATGGCTCAGACTGCAAACTCCTCACTTTTCAAGACGCTCACGGAAGAAATCTGACTGCTTTTGATGGGGCTGTTTGCGTCAGTAGGAGCTCAACAGCGTAAGTGGCTCACTCTTTCCTTTTGGTCAGGCTTTGTTGTGGCACCCATGTTTCTCTTGGTCACTTGTACAATAACATTGCACGTGTCATGTCTAGGCACAACGCTATCAGTTTCTGTGCAGCCGATTCACTGCAGAAACACGACCAGTTCAGTTCATAGCTCCAACCCAGAGGAACACACATGCACTGGTTTCAGTGGGGTTCCTCTGTTCTTAAGTGTCCAGCTTTGATTTTTTGAGGTTTGTGAAAGAGTTAAATGTTGATTTTGGAACCTCGGTGTCCTTCCCACCAGAGAATTATATTTCAGCATACCATTATGGCAAATTTTACTAATGCTTGCCTATGGGGATATCTGGGTAATGGCACCATCTGACTCTTATCATAATTTGATTCAAACTCATACTGCTTTTACATTTTATTTCTCTTTGCCATTCTGGCTTGTAACAGCCAACAGCAGGCTGAAATTTTACCTAAATGAGAGCATTTTTGCTCAGCGAAAGAACATTACTCTGTGCCATTTGCTTAATAGTTCACATTACTGTGTAGGGAGTGTTGCATCCTTAGGCCAAGTTGCTGGCACCCAGTTTGTTGAAAGTTTCAAGGGGAACATAACAGCGGCTTCTGCATGGTAAAAACCTTATTGTCTGGGCAAAATTATGGTTTCTCAGATAGACTAGAAGTCAAGAAAAATCTCAGTTATAGTTATGCTACATTGTTGCCACAAAGTACCCATGTTTCCTAATGAAAACAGACTTCATTAATACTTTGTTTGTACAGCTAATATTACAGAAATTTAAGAGATGGACTTTGCCATCCTTGTGTTGTGTTTTCTGCAAGAGTTTTCGATGATATTAGTTGCCCAAATTAAAATAAGTTGCCAAAATAAGAATTAATAAATAAATAAATAAGAATGTGTTGAACTGCAAGGAATGGAAGAAAACTACTGAGCAGAGGAGCTGAGTCTAAAGTGGATCGATGTTGTGGTGACAAGTGAGACAAACTACCAGCTCCATGGAGTGCGATCCAAACCAAAAGGGAGCTGACTGCAGCAGTAGATGGGCCTGACCCTTCATGCTTCCTAGTTGGAAAGAGAGCTGCAGAGAGAAGGGAGGCTGCCCTGAGGGCCAAGACATGACAGCACAGCCCTGAGTGTCTTCGCTGTGACAGGAGGAAGGGCAAGGAAAGCCCAGCTGCTCGTGCTCCCTATGTAGTAGAGCGCACATTTAAGCACAGCATGCTGAAATACTGCAGAAATTCCCATGTTTCCAGGACTCCACTGAAGTAGATAGAACCACCAGTAATGGCCAACAACTGAGCTGTGGTCAAAGAATGTCCGTGCTTACCACATTTGGAGATTGCTTAGATTGCTTAAATCACACTGAAGACGCTCACACATAATCTGTGAAAGTAAGTCAATTTGCCTTGTCCATACAACATTGCAGGACACCAGAAAACACTTTACATAGTATGAAAGGTTTCATGACACAGTACAAATACATTAGAGTATAATGTCAACTTGGAAGGAAAGGAGCATCCTGCCTACCTTACCTCAGGGTCCTAACTCCTTCCCCACAGCCCAGGAGTTATATGCTGCTGTGCCAAAAGCAAAAATTGGGTGTATTCTCAGTGTAGGGAAAGTGTCTTTGATCAGGCTGGAAAAAACTTCAGACTCAGACGAAAAGACACAACATAAAAAGCAACAACCATATAAAGGAGTATGAGCTGCACCACTGAGAACAGACGGATCAGATTTTGTGTCCCATGTTCCACATTCTACATCTGTTTCCAGAAGTGAAAGAGACAATAAATCTGCAGTAACTATGGAACCATTTGCCCCAGTCCATAGTACTTTGAAAGCTTAAACCAATTGCTAACATGCTTCAATATTGATCCTAAAACATATTAGCACTAGTTATTTACCTCTAGCTAGAACTATTGCTCATAACAAAATGTCCAGGCCCTTTTTATACTTGCTAAAAGCCAGTCAGCTGTCCAGGGAAACTGTAAGTAACAGAACGTATCTTAAGTTACAAGTGTTCTACCTCACAAGTGGATTTCAAAACTACTTATTTATGGCCAAAACTGTATACAACAAATTTAGTGCTCTCTTCCATTTGTAAACGTCATGACTTTCAGCCATTTGGCATTATTTCATTATAGTTTCCTGTGAATTTTTTCAGCCTACCTATTGTTTGCTACTTTTCATTCGACAATACCACAATGTGTATTTCAAACTGCTTAAGCGTCAAATGCAAGCGTCCGCCTTTATTAACCCAGAACTCAACTCATGAAAACATTAGCCACCACTAAGTTTATATTTGCCATCTTGAAACCAGAGTTTGCCGGTAAGCTGCTACGCCCACTTGTGTAAATTAGGGCATATTCCGCAAAGCAATTAATGCACCGAGGAAAATCTCACGGATCCGTGCCCAGGCACCAGGGTCATTGCAAGCAACAGCTGGACGTACCTGCACTGCGCTGAGCTCAAGCGCCTGCAAGGGGACGTGTGACTTGAATGCTTGTATGTTCAGACTGTCACTAATTAGAGGAGCAGTGGTTGTAGACCATCTTTTCATCCTGAAGAGTATTCTGCATTTAACCAGTGAAACACACGAGTTGCGAAGCTACTACACAGAAGTTGTATGTGCTAATACTGCAAAGTATTTTAGCAAAAAAGCCAAACTGGAGTCTGAATTTCAAAGCATAAAAAAGGACTAGCATGAGAAAGGACTAAAAACAAACTGGAGTTTAAAATGACACAACCAGATGCAGACAAAAGATGAAAATTGAATTCTTTCTGAAGTTCCAACTTCCTTTCTCCCAGTAGTTATCTCATTGTTCCCCTGAAAAGGCTCAAAAGACACATTTAACAGAATTTGATAAATATCTTGAATGAGAAAGACGTTAGTTATTGCCAACCTGTGATTAGGGTTGATATTGATCTAGGAAGCTAGATATTATTATTTTTAGACTACTATAAAGTAGTTCAGTGGCTTATGCTGAAATTATTTCAGAAACTGTTTTTATTAATACACATCTGTCTGTACTTCTAAGCAGGTGATAGAAGTTTGATCTTCAGCTTTAAAATCCTGAGACCCTTAGTTGCTAGGAAACCAACAAATCTAATTCTTCTGTCTCTTATAACACAAAATATAACTATATACTGATTCTCTCAAAGATCTCGCACTATGTATTTTTCAACTCTCCCTTTTGTCAGTGATTTGAAGCTTTCTTTTGATTCATTTAGGCTAAAGAAAAGGCACATCAGTTATAAAGATATTGGTAAATATGTTAACAGAAAAAAAGATGGAACGTTCTTTTATCAGAATTTTTCATTTATCTCATTGCTGGAATAAGAAATGACTGAGCAGCAAGTTATAAGGTCTTGAAATTTACTTCTATCATGGATTCACAAATTTATCTTTAATATTTCATTACCATGATTGTTGATCATTTCTGGTTCAGAAGATGTCTTTGTAGACAATCAATCTAGTGTCTTTATGAGAAACATTATTCATAAACATATGTAAAAGGTCTGTGCTTTCATTACAGCATAACCAGTTAACCATCTATCTATGTACACCCATCTGACCTTGCAATTACTGGCTTATCTATATGATGCATTGCAACAGAGTTATTAATTCTACTTCCTTAGACTTTTATTCTTTGGCTTGGCAGGTCTACCAGGAAGATTAACACATATTCCATTAATAACAATTATCAGTGACACGATAGGAGCCTGAATAACATTTTATTCAAAAAGTGGTATTTTGTCTATGGATACAAGCAAAGATAAATACCACGAATTCTGGGAAACTAATTTCTTAATTGTATCAAAGAAATGTTGCTATATGAAAGAAACAGTGATAGTGTACCCTTTTATAAGGGAAAGAAAAAATCTGTAATGCCTACATATAAAATCAATATCCTTTCCACTAATTATCTCATATTTTCTCAATGTATGTCAATAAAAAAAAAACAGATACAGTGGCGAGAAGGAAGTTAGGACAGTCAGTTTGCTCCCTTCTTCTAGCATTCTCAAAACTCTAAGTCCCCATTTTCTGTTTGCTTTTCTTGGGACAGGACAGCCAACCGCCGCCGAGCCAAGCGCAAACACCCAGCTGCGCTGCGTGTCCTCGCTGCTTCTTCCCCTGGCTCCAGCAGCACCCCAGAGGGAGAAAATGTCCCTTCTTACAAAAAATGAGAAACCCCAGCTTGCACAGGCTACTTTTCTTCCACAGTTTCAGCTAATGCTGCTAGCTGCCGCCACAGGTGGTGCGGCAGCGCTGAAGGGAAGGCTCTCAGACCCTGGTGATACGCCATATAAGAGCTTCTGCAATTACTTATAACAGAATTGATTTTCTCTTGGCCTTTAACAAAATAAACAGGAAATAACATGGAAGAAAATACATTAAAATGTTTAGATTGCAAATCACACACTTAAGCTTAGGAAACAGCAGAGTTTTATGCTGCCACGTAGTCTTTATTCTGCCCTTTCAGGATTATGACGTGTTTTTCAAATTCCATGATCTTAACCACTTTTCCAAACATTGGGCTTTGAGCAAGATAAGAGGTCAGTGTTGGAAGATAAGTGTTGGAAAAAAATCCAGCATGCATAGAATTAAGATTGCACAAAGAACTATAAATTTAGATTTTCCCAGTTCTCCAATTCTTGATCTCGCAACTGAAAGTCATATTTTTAATGTATAACTTTAGTGAATACATCTGCATATACACTAACAGTATTATACGTGTATCTCAAGTACACAGACAAAACCCTTTTCTCTATTGAAAATGTTTCTATTAAGGAATAATTTTTAAAATCCTTTGCCCACAGAAGTAATCCTAACAGAAGGAACCCACTGCAAAGATGTAACCGTGCCCTAGAAGCTCACCGTGTACTTTTAAACAGAAAACCTCCATCACTAACAAAGCATTAGTTACTCACTAGAATAACATCTTTCCTTCACACCCTGCAGTTGCCCACCATGGTTCTTGTATACACCCCCAAGAAAGCTCTAGAGAGAGTAGCAGAGCAGAGCTCTCCCATAAACAGAGATGGAAAAGACTAAGATCGTTTACCTTAAGAAAAAGAGGACTAAGGAAGGACTTGATGAAAGGAATGTAAAACAGATGCGGAACTGGGGGCTTGCAATCTACCTAAGATGAGAACAAAAAGCTGAGTGCTTTCTTCTTCTTTAAAAAAGAAAAAAAGTTTAATTGTCAGAGACACCCTCAGCATTGCAAGCAGCACATTCTCCAGCACATGCCTTGCTACAGCTGTCAGGTGCGTAAGGAACTGTATCAGTATTGTGAGTTTCTATTCCAGCACTAATATCTGAGAGAATAATAAGATAAACAGTTTCCTCCCCAAAACACAATAGAATATTACAGCATGTATTCACCTTCCTTCCCTTTATTCCACCAGCTCTAGGACTCCGTCAGTCTCATCTGAATGTGCAATGCAAAGACAGCCACATCTGAACCGAAAACAGGATGAACAAAAGGGTGCAGAGGACGGAAGGCTCAGCCTGGTTCTCTGCAGCCGGAGGTAACCTGCCTGAAGTGACAGCGTCGCCGGGGCTCAGCAGAAGTGCACAGACCTCAGCCGCTGCTCTCTGCGCTACATCCCTGCAAGAGCGAATCAAGCCTGTGTTAGCGTGGCTTTGATTGTCTAAGCTTATTTTTTGAGCTAGCTTTTCAAAGCCACTTAATGCACAGCTGGAACAAGAAGCTTGCAACAAAACCATAGAAGTAGTACTGGCCAGTCAGAAGTAAAAAGAACTTAGATTATGCAGTCAAGCATTGGTTTGTAAAAGTATTACTAGAATTGAAATACAGTGAAGGAATAAAACCCAGAATTAAAACTTCAGCCACCTCCATTCTCTACTCTAATCATCCGATGTTGCTATTTACCAAAGAATTTAACTAAAAATAAGTTGAAGAATATGGCTTGGAAGGATACACATTTCTGAAGTAGGTGGAACGATCTAAACTAAAAATGCAGCAAAGCACATGTAGAGGGTGGGAAGAATAGATGTGGCAAGAAAGAGAGGAAAAGAGAAAGCCAAGAGGCCGCCATTCTTACAGTTAGCAGTAATGTGGAGAGCACAGCCTGCAAGAGGATTACTGACAAGTCACTGGAGCAAATGCAGCTTATTAGACTCCACTGTGAATATAAGACAGGTAAATCATCTGCAAGTAGATTTCAGAAAAGAAATAAAATCTAGGAAGAGAGTTGGGCTCATACACAGTTTCTTTGAACTTTTTTATCATTATTAAAGCCCAGGTTCTAAAGAAAATGCAAAAATTTGCTTATTTAATTGCCATATTAGTGTAGGTTTCCTATCAATATTAAAAAGGGATGTATGATGCTCCAAAATCATCAGTTTCTACTCTTTTTACACTGCAAAATTCACAGGGTAGAAAAAAATTGTAACTACACTATCACTATCACACTCGGAGGCTAAAATAGAAAGGTACAACAAATGAGGCTTAATAACCTATACTTCCGAGTAAAGGTATTGTAACAAGACCATTCGGCATATCTGTGACATCCCAGAGCTGTAACTCAACACATAAGTTGTCCTGTTTCCAGAGGGCTAAAATTCTTACCAAAAAAAGCCCAGAGTGAAATGCCAGTCGATGTGCAGCAGGAATTAGTAATAGCCAGATCTGCAGATCACACCAATGCAACAGACAGAGGATCTCTTGGTCCAAGCTGACATAACCACCCTCATTGCAAATCAGTTTTGCAGATTTATTCCAGCTAAGGACCTCTCCCAAATGCAAAAGAAAATTAACACTCTGCTATAAGCTTAAAGAATACACAGTGTTTTGTACCACATCCTTGTTGAGGAGAATGCCTTAGCAGCTCCTCCATTCCTTGGTACACTCACAGAAATTAATCAATTTTGTTCATTGGAGATTTTGTTCATTTTGTTCATTCCAGCATCGCCTCTTTTGAGAGGGGACGGAGGAAGGGAAGAGAAAAATAAGCAGAAAAATAAAGTAAGATCTTGGATTTAGAGCTCTGAGCTTAAAAGGTAGCTTAATCTCCTTCTAAAATGATAGCTCCTTTGGCACTGTTTGAGGACACAGAGGACAAGAGAATTAATTTGGAAGCTGTCTTGTATATGTGATACATGACCAAAAAGGCTTGTATGTACCTTCCAGAGGAGTATTGGAGTTTATCCACTTTAAGTAGAAAGAATCCTTCCCACACCCCCGATATTTTATTTTGTGCCAGTACCTATTTTATTCACAAAGCAGTGCTTTAGCTAAATTATGCAATATAGGGAAAAGCAGCCAAAGCTCATAGGTTTACTATAACTGAAACCACACATAGCTCACCTCAGAGAATAACTGTTAGAAGTTCAAGATTAAATACACATTATGTTTTTCATATTGTGTAAAATAGAATATTTTTGTATATATTTTTTATTTTATAGCTGTAGCCATAAAGAAATGGGTAGCTCTAACCAATGGCTTTAGGAAACATGTTTCATACCCCTAGCGCTGTCAATAACGACAAACAACTAATCTTCGCTCAATAAATGTATCTTTTATAAGAGCACTTCCTTTTGCAATTTCTAGCATAGAAACTGCAAGAAAGGAACACATAAGATTAGATGAGAGCAACTTGACCTTATATTGAAAAACAGATTACTGCTCTCCTATATTATAGAGGTTATAAAATCAGTGATTTCTATGTGGAACAGCTCACAAATATTAGTAACAATTTCTTGCAGTAGAAATTGGGAAGACAATAAGACATCCTCTTTAGTCTGAAATAATGCAAGAATGTTAGGTTCTTTTTTCTCTCAAAATGCAAAGGTGACTTATAATCTACTGTCCCTCAGCAATAAATTGAGAAAAGAATAAAAAAGGTAACTTGCTACCTGGACACACATATACTTTTCCATCACAATTAATAAGAATAGTTTTACTATGGCCCATGTAGCAGCTAATCAATAAGCTTTGATACTTGTGCAGTCAACAATAGTTCCTGTGTGCTTGCATAATGTCAACTATTAAAACTTGTAGCTGTGCAGGCTAATGCATTTACTACTTATGGCCCAAAGTCAGCAGAGAAACATGTATTTACACTCCATACAACACTCTCAACATTAGTTCAGATTCAGGCTGAACACTCCAGAGCACAGCGGAGAAGGGCAGAAGAGAAGAAGAGGGAGAAAAATAAAAGGTAGGGCAAATAGGAGGTGAGATTACTGGAGATTTAGAGGTGAGAATTGCAATCCTACTACTTCTGGACCATTTTTGCTTTGAGTTAGCTCAGAAGAGTTATTCCATACTTCCTCAAAAGAAACAAACCATAAAATAATCCTGCTTCTCTCATAATGAACAAGGTCACATGCACAACTGGGAGATGTGACCCAAAGCCATCAGAAGATGGGAGCAAGATCCCCACAAACCTTGGACACATCTCTGTTTTAGCTGTTGCAGAGTCATAAGACCTCGTTTCTCCCACTTTAGTTTTCATTACATATTTCCTTCATTCACCAATTCCCATTCATCTCAGTAATAAGTCACTAAAAGCAGTAAGTTGTTATCTGTTAAGTCCAGAAACTAGTGTTAAAAAAAAAAAAAAAAAAGGAAGTGGGGTTGAGGTTCTTCAGAAGACATTGTGGCTGGACTTCTTGCTCAAATTACATACAAATGCTTGACTTCTCTTTTTGACTTCTTCAAATTTGAGATACTGCACCTAGGACATTTGGAATCTACTTCACAAATGTAGTGAGAAATTGTAGGTGACCATGACCTTCATTTGGAAGAGCTAGTTTGGTTTTGAAATCTTCAAAGACTAGACCCTATAAACCTTACAGGGCATTCCAAAATCAAAGCTTTCCATATAAGTGTCTACACTGAAGCCAATAGCTTCAATCGCTTTAGATTTTGTGTTCCTTGGCTTTCATCTCCTTTCTCCAGAAGACGTCATGTTGCTGAACTAATTATTATCAGAAAGGAGTTAGATACGACAGGATAAAATGCACTGTACAATGTAATATATGTATTTATATGCAGAGTTGCTATTGTTTTGTGGTTTGCTATCTTGTGGCACAGAGTTTTCTAGTACAACGGAGGCTACAAAAATGACAGTAGTAGTGACTTATGCTCAAGGTTGGAAAACATAGATGCATAAGAAATGATGCTCTGGCTGTTTTGAAAAACATCTCTTGTCTTTTGCCTTACAGTTTGCATCTTAGGAACAGTGACTTTCATGAAGCTCTTGCAAACTGTTTAAGGACTGTGAAAGGACGTTTGTTATCCTTCCTGCTTGCTGGACACTTCAGCCCTTGTAAAACACAAAATCTTTTTCTTTCCTTTAGTTTCTACAGGAGGGTACTAATTTTTTTCCCATCTTTTCTTTTGCTTTTTTCAGTCATTCACAAGTATCTTCCACTTTAACTTTCTCCCCTATTCTTCCTTAAATATTACAGTAGATATCAATTCTCAACCTCAGATATTGTGTTTTCGATTTCTTGCCTTTTTGATCTCTCTTGCCTACTCAGTCTAATCTTTTATTCTTAACTCTTTTATCCTATATGCCATTTTATCTACTTTTATATTCTTTCTCAAGATGCTCTTTACTGTCCCCACATTTTAATCACTACTCTATGCTTTTGTGAGCTTTCTACCTAAAAAAACACCCACCATCTTCCTTGCCCTCTCATTTCCTTCACTGCTTGTTTTACCCGACCATCATATTACCTGACCTCTCCATTTTCCATTCTCACCCCTTCTAATTTATGGGCTTGCCTCACCCACTCCTCTGCAATTAGCCTTTGACTATTTTTTGCACAGTCCCCAAAAGCACTTAGCTCTAATCTTGTTTACTCTTCCAGCCTGATAATTCATAACCCCTTTTGCATTATCCAAAATGATTATTCAAGTGAGAACCTCTTGCAACTCCAGCGTATTTTGCATCCCTGGGCGGACATTTCCACAATATTGGTGCTGCTGAAGGAAACATTACAGCAGACAAATCCAAGCAACTCATGAAGTCAGTGAGTACTTTGGAAGCGGCCACCTGAGGAGAAACCAGTGCAGCACAAACACCTACTACACCAGCTCACCTATTCCACCAGCCAGAGCAAAATCAAACCCGTCTTTATCCACCTGGCAAGGCACTTTGCTGACCAACTATTTGCCCATGGTTACTGTCTCTTTTTTTTTTTTTTTTTTTTTTTTTTTTTTT
>JAVJGG010000039.1:5319225-5364147 GCA_035590195.1 Aviceda cuculoides | reverse complement strand
TTTTTTTTTTTTTTTTTTTTTTTTTTTTTTTTCTCCTGCACTACAGACATCAGGTGTTGCAGACTGGAAATATCTGAAGTTTATTTCTTACTTAGCAAGACACCTCTGGTTTTCAGTAGGATGGGTATGGTAATTAAATCAAGATAGATACATTTTGCTTTAGTTTTACCACTCTGTTAAGCAAAACTAGCCTTCATTTAAGTAATGAATGACACAGCATGCTTTTTACACTCCGGGGAAATTTTCTGTGCTCTAAAGACTTCTCTTCCTCAGAGAATCAGAACAAGACCAACAAACCTTCTGGCTGACAAGAAGAAAAGGGTTGCTGTGAAGGAACTCCCATCTTCACCACCACCAGCAGCAAGGGGACAGGACTATCTGTGCCTGCCAATGCTGTGGGAGATTGTACACGGGATGCACCAGAACCAGCGCGGAAACATACAGCCTTTACATTTCTGATTGCAGCCTCCCACAGCTATGCCACTGGAGATAGGTGGATACATGTTTCTAGACTTTGTTTGAATCCACGGAGTAATAACATCAGGGATCTTATTTGTCCAAGTTTGTTTCAGAGGAATATACAAAACCCAATATGTCAGATCTTTCCTGAAGAATCCCCTTGCTGAATTACAGTGGATCCTTACACACACACGTGTTATTGACTGTAAATCACCTATGCTAAGTCGGGAGGGACAGGAAACACACAATCAATTTCAGGAAAAGCAAATACTACACTTCAAGTTGCCTTGGTATTGACTTCACCTTTACTGGAATTCAGACTATGTCAGCCTGAGAGTTACTTTTACCTCATTAGTATGACTCCTGCAACGCAGGATTGGTGCCATGTTGTTTAAAGCAACCAGCTTAACAGCTGCACGGTAGGGGCTCTGCATAACCTATTGCACTGCTAAAAAACAAAGACAAAAATAATGGAAAAAGTGATGATACCTGATCCTTTCTAAAGTAAGCCGTGTTTGAAAAGAACCAGAGTGCTCAGAAAAGGTGATCTGTACTATGGCATGTGACAAGGTGCCTCCAGGACCGCGCTTGGTTTTGGTAACGCACAGGATGCATAGGTGGTCCTGGCTCTCCCGTGGGGGGTGCTGGGGTGTATTCAGTTTTACACAAGCTGGCAGATGAAACGTAGGTGCCAGATCTACTCCTGGATCCTGAGGACATCATATATGTCCTCTCCATCATCTTCGCTAAGTGATGTGCCACATATATATGGGGTCTCAGGCTATAAGCAGGGCCATGACAGGGATGATATGCCAGCTGTTACAGATGCATGGGTAGCCTAACATCCACGAGCGAGATTACATTTCTATATTAAAGTAGAAGCATTCAACGAAAAAAAAAAAAGCCAAGACTTGATAAACAGTGAGAGGGAAGATTTCTTTTCTGCAATACTGTATAGGGAGAAAACATGGAAATCAGGTACATTTGCACTGCACTATCTCACTACCTTAAGACCTGGACCAGCACCAAGAAGAAATATTAAATTTTATTATCTTTTTAATTTTACACTTACTATTTAATCCATTTAATGGGATTTCACCCTGTAATTCCTACATCTCTGGAGGAGGTCAGAGTAGATGATCACGGTGATGCCTTCTGGCCTCCAAATCTAGGAAATCACTGGGCCATTATAGCCTCTCCAAAATATGCAATTAAGAAGTACTTATAACACCAGCAGCTGTCTGAGATTCAAAAAGCCTCACAGGCTTATCTGGCTCAGGGAACTAGAGGAGCAGAAAAAAAGAAACTGTTAAAACTTCCATAGTTTCCCAAAAACTTCTAACAATACAGGTATAAGCTTCATATTTGAGATGACAAGATGATACCCAGACCATCATCTCCTGTATTCCTAGCATCATCAATCTTAAAAAAAAAAAATAAATAAATCATTCAATCAGGCTTGCCTAAAAGCTATTTTTGAAGAGGAATGTTTATGCATCCTAGAAGCAGAAATTGGGTTGCATTAATTGTTGGTGGTGGGAGGTATAAAATTCTATTTTTCAGGGCCTGCTGCTGTTGCTATATGGCTGAAAGGCTCAGCTGTTGCGTGCCTGGTAGCATACAGGGAAATGACTTGAGCACCGTTAGCAGTGTGTTATATCCAGCCCTGGACTCAGAGGAGCAGAGAGCTGTCTACCCTGAGGAAAGAGAATGATGAACAAGATTGGAAATGAGTTCATTCTTCTCAAAGAAGTTAAGAAAAATGCACAGTCAGTGTATTTTGGCCCATTACCTAGCCGAAGCAGTTTTTACCACTTTCAGAAGAGGGAAATCTAGACAGATGCTGAATTAGAGACACAGGCTGAGTGGCATTTCTCGGGTCAGAACCACAAGAAAACTTTGCAGACACTTGGATCTGACAAAGTTATCACCACCTTATCAAAAACACATAAACCAGATTCATCTTAGAGCTACTCTCTGCCTTCCACTCTTCCCTGTCTTTCCTGAGTAACACCTTATGTTTCACCACTTCAACTATTTTCTAATGAAGTGAGGAAACAGCTTTCTAAAAGACCGATAAGTCTAGTAGCCAAGGTGGTTATAAAACTTCAATCACTTAAATTTGCAAAGGAAGTTAAAGGAGGTCTTTGAAGAACACTCAGTCACTCGAGCCCAAGCCATCAGCGAGGTTGCCAGCAGAGTGGTTTTCAACCCCAGACTGCATTTTTAAAAACGGAAAAAAAGAAGACCCCGGGAACTACAGGCCAGTCAGGCTCACCTCTATGCCCGGCAAGATCATGGAGCAAATCCTCCTGGAAACTACGCTGAGGCACATGGAAAATAAGAAGGCAATTGGTCACAGCCAACATGGCTTCACTAAGGGCAAATCATGCCTGACGAATTTGGTGGCCTTTTACGACGGGGTTACAGTGTTGGCGGATAAGGGAAGAGCAATGGACATTATTTACCTGGACTTGTGCAAAGCATGTGACACTGTCCCGCACAATATCCTTGTCTGTAAATTGGAGAGACGTGGATTTGATGGATGGGCCACTTGCTGGATAAGGAATTGGCTGGATAGTCACACTCAAAGAGTTGTGATCAACAGCTTGATGTCCAAGTGGAGCCCAGTGATGAGCGGCATTCCTCAGCAGTCGATATTGGGACCGGCACTGTTTAACATCTTGCTCGGTGACATGGACAGTGGGATTGAGTGCACTCTCAGCAAGTTTGCTGACAACACCAAGCTGTGTGGTGCGGTCAGCACACTGGAGGTGAAAGGGTGCCATCCCAAGGGACCTTGACAGGCTTGAGAGGTGGGCCCATGCAAACCTCATGAAGTTCAACAGCACCAAGTGTAAGGTCCTGCACATGGGTTGGGGCAATCCCGAGCACAAACACAGGCTGAGCAGAGAATGAATTGAGAGCAGCCCGGCGGAGAAGGACTTGGGGGTGTTGGTTGACAAGAAGTTCAACATGACCCAACAATCTGCATCTGCAGCCCAGAAAGCCACCTGTATCCTGGGCTGCACCAAAAGAAGTGTGACCAGCAGGTTGAGGGAGGTGATTCTTCCCCACTACTCTGCTCTTATGAGACCCCACCTGGAGTAACATGTTCACCTCTAGGGCCCCCAGCATCCAAAGGACATTGACCTGTTGGAGCAAGTCCAGAGGAAGGCCACGGACCTGTTGGAGCGAGTCCAGAGGAAGGCCACAAAGTGGTCAGAGGGCTGGAGCACCTCTCTGATGAAGACAGGCTGAGAGAGTTGGGTTTGTTCAGCCTGGGGGGAAGAAAAAGCTCTGAGGAGACTTTATAGCAGCCTTCCAGTACCTAAAGGGGGCCTACAAGAAAGCCAGAGAGGGACTTCTTACAAGGACGTGTAGTGATAGGACAAGGGGTAATGGCTTTAAACTGAAAGAGGGTCGATTTAGATTAGATGTAAGGAAGAAGTTCTTCCCTGTGAGGGTGGTGAGGCACTGGAACAGGTTGCCCGGAGAGGTTGCGGATGTCCCATCCCTGGCAATGTTCCAGACCGTGTTGAATGGGGCTTTGAGCAATCTGGTCTAGTGGCAGTTGGCAGGGGGATTGGAACTAGATGATCTTTAAGGTTCTTTCCAACCCAAACCATTCTATAATTCAATGATAATGACTCAGCTTACTTTGCACGTGAGATTTTATGGTATATGCTATATGCAATGTTTAACACATGTTAGAAGGTCAAAGAAGAGGCTGCTCATAGCAGGGAAGCCTGAAGCAAGGTCACAGCCCTTTAAAGTGGGGAGAGCTATGTCTCAGGCAGCAGGGCAGGGTCAGCCTGGCTCTAAGAGGAGTTATTGAGAGTTTTGCTACCAAATTCAGTGAGAAGGGAAAGACAAAAGTATAAGGAATAGGAACACAGCTCTCTAAAAGGGAAGGAGCAGCAAAAGTGCAGGACAGGAAAAAAAAGACTGGTAGAGAGCTCTGGAGATGCAAAGTGCTCGGGAGGAAGGCTGTAAATGCAGGTTTTCAGGTGAAATAGAAGTGCCAGGAGGAAATGGAAGAACTGTGTGGAAAAACAGAATGAACTTTTTAGCGATTACTTTCCATCCCCAATAGAAAAAAAATACAAAAAAAAATGAAATCCATCTGTACAAAAGCAAATACCAGTTGAGAAGGGAGTTATGCTTTAATAAAAATGTACTGGGTAATTTCTGGTTTTGCAAAAGGAAACTGGGACTGAATACACACAGCTCCTTTTCATGAGGATCTTACATTTGTAAGGTGACACAATAAAAGGCCATCTCACTTATTAGCAACAACACTTACCAGCAATGCATTTCTATAGTCCGGGCACCAGTACCTTCAATTATTCTTGGCAGTGTCCATTGTTTTTAAAATAAAGTTTTTATACAGTTTGTTTTTACGAACGACAGTTTCACAAACCTCTTTGTGCTCTAGAGGAGCTGAAGCATGCACAGCAAGTACCACACATTAAATAGCTCTCTTTATACCTCTCTATTATAGATGTTCAGTAGGTGTACGCTTAAGAACACACACTGTTTAAAGATAGGGTAAAAATGCCTTACCAGAGGCAGCACTACTAAAAAGAAAGAACCTACACTATTTACCATATGTTAAGATCAGTAATACATTAAAAGCCATCAAGAAGATGTTACATGCAGCCCACATTGTTTTCAATGTGTTTTTTTATTTTCTCTTTTTTCTGTCTCGATCCATATAAATGATGGACCAACTACAGAGTGAAAATGGTTACTTGGGAGACATGGGTATAATGCCCATTATATGCTGTTGATTCCCAGAGTGTAAGGGATGGTGTTATGCAGGAAATTGCTGCAATGTTAAATTTCACTGCAATCCATTTGCTGTGAATTGATGCAGCCAAATAAAATGAAAAAGTTTATTACGAGTCCTTTCAATAAGAAGAGCTAGCCAGAAACCACTGTTCACTCAATTACACATGCTAGAGTTTAAGTTTAGTCCTAAACACTTGCACCTGAGCTAACTCAACAACTGGGGGCAAAAATTTTCCTTTCCATCTCCCCACCTAGGAGTCATTTTTTATACCATTTGAATGATGTCTGTAGACAAATGAAACCCATCCCTTGAAAAACTTAAATCTGGACTCCCCCAAAAACAGGGATCACTTGCTTCTCATAGGCTACTGCTCGTGCACTTGATGTGAACTGAGAAGGAAGAAATACCTTCTCTGGAACTGCATTTTTCCAAATATATCCTCTGTTCATGGGGGGTTTACTTAACGCTTTTAATGGGAAGAGCCTCAATTGAGCAGGCACTCAATACTGGTAAAAAAGCCAAATGAGCAATCTAACTGCAGCAAAACAAAGCATAACTCAAAAAAAGGTGCTGCAACACACATTTAAGCGTTTCAAGCTTGACCCGAAGCTCACTGTGGTTAATGACTGGATTTCTACCAGATGTCCTCCTAGGTGCTTTAGTAATGTCTCTCACTGAATAGGGTCTTAAGAACGTGCTCAAGAGCCTTGCTGATTTGGTCTTTCAATCAAATCAAAAAGGGCATTTAGTTTTCTGTTTAGAGAAAACAGCCAAGAGGGTATTTGGAAATACCCGCATACATAGAGAAGACAAGATTTTCCTGTAAGTCAGCAAGGTTGTGGCCCCTTCGTTAACGCTGCCTGCACTGTATAAAACATCCCTGCTCCCATAACAGGGAAACACCAGTGCAGCACCAGAATAAGGCACCAGTGCCTTATCCCCGCTGACAGGAACACGCAGGTTTGGGATCTTTCTTCATTTGCCACACATTAATGAACCAACAATATATTTTGAAACAACTGAGGCAACTTGTCCTTATTCAAGAACACCTTAGGCTTTTTGGCCTAACCCCTTGAGTCCGGGAGCTTAACAGATGAAGGACTGCTCTATATTTATGTTATGGCAAGAAAAAGTATTTTTAAGTACACTGCAAGTCAGTAGTACAGCTCCATTTGCATTCCACATTGCATTCCATCCAGGAGCTGACTGCAAATAAGCTGCAGGGAGTTACCCGGGCTCACAGTCTGAGGAGCAGATCCATGGAAAGTGTCCTTCACAACTGTATGAAGTCAGACACAGGAGTCATAGGGCTCTTCTTATTCTTAAAGTCCATGTACTTGAAATCAGGACCTGCCTCTTCAGACCCATATGCTTTGAAAAAGGGACATTGCCAGGCATTTAGTCAAATTACTGCTTTTGAAAATTATTCACTCAACACATTTGCTTCCCTCAATCATGAAGGAATATTACTGGGAAAAATGTACATATTGCATATTTCAGGTTTTTAAAATAACTTTAGTCTTCATTTTAACAGGCTGGACCCAATTCTTAACTTGCTGTTTGTAGATTTCCTCCTTTAATACACCACTAACAATGATTGTGCAATCAGGCCACTTAGTTATAATATGACCATTTGTTTACATGGCATGTTTTAATGAATCATTAATATATTTTGTGGGTACTTTAAGTAATCTGCCCTTTACCTTGGTACTTCACAATACACCTCAGGCTTAATGGCCCATTAAAGTATGCCCTGTTGAATCTTGTGGCTTAATTGATGCACTTTTGCTGTTTTGATATTTTTTTCAGGAAATTTGTTTTTGTTTTCAGCAAGGAAGGACAGCACTAAATTGAAAATGAGCTCAAAAGGCCATCTATTAAATGTAAATGTGGGTGTTGTCCTTATGATTTTTTTCTAATCCTCCCGGTGTTCAAGATTATGGCACATTTAGATTTAAATTACGAGATCGGTTGATCACAGCAGGAAACAGAGTAAGCACATTATTTCTATTTTGACAGAACAATAGAAGATTTTTATACATTTCATTAAGAAGAACTACTTAAAGAAAAAAAAGTCTCACTGTGTAGCACCATCTTTTACTCATGAACATCCTGTGAAAATCCAATTAGCATTTTCAGAAGTCCTGCAGTTAAACTCCATTGCAAGAGCAGACATCATAAGTATGAAATGAAGCTCCAGTATTTAAATTTTTCTGTGATCAACTTTTGCAGTGCCAAAAATTTATCATAAATTATACTTTAAAATAGGATTTTTTCCTTATCTGTTTTTTAATTCATACAGAGAAAATAGAAGTACATAAATAAGCTTCATAACTCTGAAAGCATTCGCCTATTTGCAAAGAGGAGCTGGTCAGAGAAAGTGCTCGTGAGTGGACTTTTCCCTACATAGCAATGTTTGATTCTTACTGATTGCAAGAATACATTGTGAGACTGTATTTGGCTTTTTTCATAGGGAGCAGATAACTGGGACCCTATCAATTTCTGTTAATTTTAGCATTATAACTGATCAGTGTGTAAATATAAATCCCAAATGAATTGGTCGCTTCTTGCCATTAGAAGCTGAACAGGTGAAAACAATTATTTTGCTGCAAATTTGTGTTAGGGACTTCATTTTTCCTATATTTTAAATCCGTTATGCACAACAAGAGCAAACACACTGACTGGTCACATAAGACACATCTCATTCCATGAATGATAAAATCATCAAAGGAAGGGGCGAGTAATTTGGAGGTGGTCAGCTTTACATCTATTATATCCAGACACAATAAAGTCCCAGCAACTCTAATACGGAAGGCTTCTTTCCAAAATTCTGCTGGTGTTTTTTTGCTATACATTAAGGTAATGCTGTTTGTTGCCGCTCAGATTTAAGAAACAGCATTAAATGTGTTTCAGAAAATACTTACTGCAACAGAGAACTTTTTCCCTAGGGAAAACTGTCTCATAAGGAGGTACAGCAAGCAGACAGTTTGGGTGCCATGGCATTTTAATTTAGCCTAATATGAGGTAAAGGTCCTTAAAATTACATGGTAAAATACTGTACAAATTTCTAAGGCAGAGGCAAAGAAAGACAACACAGGCAATTGCAGATGCCTGAAACGCAGTAACATAAGGGCACAGCCAGTGATTTGTGTTTGTCTTCCTGCCCATTTTTTTCCTCATTCATTCCCACTGAGAAAACAAGAAAAATGAAAGTACAATCTAATGATTAAGGCACTATCTTAGGCTCAGACTTAATCCCCTATGTTGATACAGACTGCCTCCGTGATCCCTAACAAGTCATATGGTCCCACTGTACCTTGTTCTCTATGCCATAAAATTGGTTATCCCAGTTTCTTCCTCACAGATGTCCTGTGCTCCAGTACTACAGTGATATGGACCATAACTGGAGCACCCAGAGGGACTTAACACGGCAGGCAGTCTTTATTCATTATCTGCTTCCACCTTCTAATGCTTTCAAAGGTGATACCTTCTTATGGGTGAAATCTAGCATGGAGTGCAAACATAAACTAGGAGACCATTTATAAAACACAGCCAAATTATGTTTCCAGCTGACTGTATAGAGATGAAACAAACTACTGCCAGTAATAGAATACAAAACTAATAAAGAAAACTTGTCCTTAAATAACACTGTGCAGCTAAGATAATATGGTATGAAGGCTGTATTCACTGGGGTGGGGTGGGGGAAGCCTACAAGAGCAATTATTTTGGCAATGACACCCACCAAACCACACAAGTGTCACAGAATCCTGGTCACCTTTGGCTAAATGTGCATTAGCAAGTAATGCAGCACAGCAGAGGGAATTGCTAAAGAAAATAGCTGGTTTTGATGGACAACATCACACTGTGTGCATTTGGGGATGAGGGGAAGTAGCTTGGACTATCTCCAGTCTGATCCAGTGGACAGGGTACATGCAGCGGCTGGAGTACACCTTGCTCCAGCCGTACATCTCCCAGTCCAATTGTATCACAAAATAACGTAGCCTCTGCTCACCAAGACTCTTCTGTGAAGTAAATCAAAGCATGGAGTAACTGGGGATTATTGGGAGACTCGTTTCAGAAGCCAGCTCCTGATCCGAACTGCAACTTTAATGTAAATGCATCTTTGTAACACATGAAAATGCTTTCACTGAGGCAAAAGCCAGCCTGGGAACTTCAGTGTTCCTAGTGGCATCTTAGAATTATCCCAACATACTGCAAGGCAATATAAACAGCTTCCAAGCAGTACAATAATATGTTACAGTTTGAATGCCAGGAGCAGGATTGCAGGTGAGCTCTAACATGAAAAGCTAAGAAGCCCCAGATTCCAGTAACCCAGCTGGCTCATAACAGAGAAATGAATTAACAGCATGGCATCCTCCTGCAACAGCACTGGTCATATCTTTCCAGCATCCCAGAGAAGAAGAAATATGCATTTTGTGAGGCAACTAAAATAGTAATCAAATGCTAGTTCATGAGCAACCAGGACTCCAACCTTAGGTAGCTCAATAGCAGTCTTTATACCACTCATAGCAAAAAGGAGAGCGAAGGATAAAGTAGGGCCAAAGTGCAGCAGGGATCAACGATCAGAATTTTGTTTTCTAACACTTGTGGTTCTGAAAGCTCAGGAAGCCTAGGCTCAGTGCCATTCAGGTAGTCCATCAACCCAGAAAATGCCTCACCAAGGTCAGCTGCAATGAAAATGTCAACTTGTGCCATAACAAACTTAACATCCCTTCAGCCTTGCCCTTCCCCACATTTCCCCCTTGTCACTGCAAGCAGCCACAGCTGGGCTGCCCCAGTTCGTACCTGCTGTACAGCAGCCCCTTCCCTTGAGTGCACCAGTGGCCTCGCCGAGCACTGGACCCACTACGCTCCATCCTGGTACCTGCTTTGAAAATTTAACCTGCACTCCCTGCTGAATGCCACAGCTGCAGTCAGCTACTGCACCACTGTGGGCTTGTATCCATCTCGTACAACCTAGGAGGGATATTACAGTGCAGGTAACAGGAATTTTTCAGCACAGAAGCCAGCACCACAGAAAAACAGCATGGATTTTACCTAGTGGGTGTATAGCATGCACTTTCCAGAATTCAGACTGTACTAAAAAAAACCAAAAAACCCCACACTTTGTTAAACAGCTTCAGCTAATGAAGTGCACACAGAATACTAAACTGAAGGCACTAGACCTAAAATATTCTGGTTTCCTCTGCCCTCCTGCTTCTCATTAATACGCTGAAAACCAAAGAAAGGGTAACAGTCTGAGTCTATGACACAAACTAAAACTATATATACAAAGCCAAAGAGAAAATAACATACACACGGGCTCAGCAATTATATTCAACAGGCAGATGAAAAATTGATACAGAGAGAATAATACACCGCCACAAATATCCTCTCCCCAAGGATCAAACAGGACTTTGAATTGCTTCGACAATCAGCATCTATATTCACCAAGGCAGCAACACACCAACTAACTACCCTTTGTAACTGCAAAAGCATGGAGGTATCCATAGCTGCTCCATAGTCATCATTCTCTATATTACATGAGCCCATCAAACTACCCCATACCTGGTGACCTGCCATGAATGATGTGGACTGTGGCACGTCTTCCAGCTCAATTTTTCCACTAGTGAATCCCAAATACTTTCCCCTCCTTCTCCTGTGAGAGAGGAACTGTCAACTTTAGCTGCCCAGAGCTGATTTGAAAACATAAATTCAATTTATATTTTTATCCTAACAACTCACAAAAGTATCTCTCTGCTCTAACATAACCCTGTCTGAATTAAAATATTTTCAAAGATATCTAGTCATTAGTTTAAGCTTAACACAGCAAGAACTTCTCAAATCTTTCTCCCTTTCTTTCCTCAGTCACTGCTGACAGTACAGTGCCACTTGCTGCAATCCATAACCTGGGATAACCTTCAACTCAGATCCTTCTCTCTGTCCCCAAATCCAGCTTATGTGTAATCCTGCAGATGGTCTCTACATAACAAATTCAGATATGGCTTTTCTCATCAGATCACACTGGAAAAGCTCTCTCCGGGCTCCCGACACCTTTTGTCTTTGTTAAAACAACATCTTTTTTTCCAGGTTTGACAAATGCAATTCTGGCCCTGCTCACATCCATTTGCAATACTTCTGAAAAGATAACTTTCCTACCCTGTCACTCTGACCACATCTGCCATCCTATCTGTCCTCTTTTGGCTGCTTCTTTTACATTGATTCAAACAAAAAGCATCTTCATTTTCTAAGCTCTTCCTTGCCTGTTCCTGCCTTGTCATCTCTCATTCTGCACTGTGAAACAGGCTGTCACTTCTCTTCTGCCAGTGGCTTCCACCTTCAGCATCCACTTGCTACAATAATACAGAAGCTGCTTCATCCTCTCTGCCACTGTGTCCTTCGTGCCAGGAAGCAACTCTCTCTGAACATCTCCAAAGTTACGTACTACAGTCCCTCAACTCCCTCCACAAAGATTTCCTTGCTGTTACACCCAGGGAATGACCAAATTTGGACGGTTGTATGCTGAGACCCAGCATGCCATCTACTGTCATCAGGCTGTTTCTTCGTGTTCCTCTGCCTTTAGTAACCACTTTTGTCTCATCTTACAACAACAAGTCGTCTGTTCAGCGTTAGTGCAGTGCACAGCACACTGCTACCCTTCATAGCCCAAGGCTGGGCTTCTGGGCGCTGTGGGAATGCAAATAATAATGAATAAAACTGCCGTCTTTCCTCTGCACTTGGCTGTGCTGCTGCTTGCCAGATAGCCTCGTTTGGAAGCTGGGCTCCAGCTCTGTGCTGGTCGCACAGATCGCGGTGTATACATCTGGGAGCACCATGTGTTTACTGGGGCAGTTCAGGTTCTTGTAATTTCCTTGGTGAGCACTAAGGGCTCAAAGGATTTTCAGATCGTCGAGTATTGACAAGTAAAAGCTTTTATATTGGAGAAATATGAAACAGCACAGGTCTTGGGCTTCTTTTAAGAAACAAATAAACCACAGGATTTCATTTCATGTCATGAGAGGTTTGCTTTTAAAGATCAGAAATCTGTGCCAAAAGGCACTTCTTTGCCCTAGCAACCATTTCCAGGGCAACAGACTTTCTCCTAAAGTTGAAGGTCTTTATGTCTTGCAGAATACATTCTTCAGAGCTCTCAATTTCTCACCCTTTGCAAGTGATAGATGCTCAGGTAGTTTATTATATGTACACCATACCATTCGGATAGAATTTTATTGTTTGAAAACTAGATATATCTATAGTAATGCTGATCTTGGTTATCAGGTAGGACTGAACATGGGACATCAAGAACCAAGAATCAGGTTTTGCATCTTGAAATAAAGACTAATACCCATGCCTGGGAACTGGTGAAGACGCCATTAAGATATATAGCTTACAGTGTACTGGCACCCCAAGAGCAGATGAAAAACAAGAGAGGAGTTTGGATAGACAGCAGACAGTTGGATAGTTTGGAAAGAAAGCAGAGAGAAAAGGAAATGCCATTAGAAAAGTGCAAGAAAGTTCCATATACCGAAAAGGAAAATCCTTGGAGTACTTCAATTTTTCTTTCCCGAGGGAATGCAAAATGAACCAGAATCCTGGTTCATAAATCTAAGTTAAAAATACTTGACCTAATATACTGAGCTTTGATCTACTCACATCAACTTTCATCTTCAACTAATCATTGTGCTCTGGGCTGGGTGGCAGCAGGACAGGTATATCTTTCCAAAACCTATTGGACAGTAACTAATTTTAAAGATTGGTTTGCAGTTTGTAATGACATGGCTCTTGTACATGCTCTTTATAAATCAGTACAGTCTCGCATGCTACACTGAACAAATCAATAAATCACTTACAAGTAACACTTGCAGACCCTTTATTATCAAGTGCCCTTTGAAACACTTCCTGCCCCTTTCACATAATATTTCCTATCTTCAGTAGTTACTAGAAAGGTATTTTATCATTTAACTGTCTGTCACATTGGAGACATTTTATGCTTAACTGCCTAGTTGCTAAAAGATTCAGCAGACTTCTGTGAACCTTTTTTCCTTGGCCTTGATACCCTTGAAAATTCTGGTAAAATCAGAACAAACACTGGTATATGGAAGAGTAACCCCATAACTAGATCTAGTCTAAGAATAGCAACAAGATATTACGGGATTGGTCCATTAACTCAAAACAAAAAAATCTTCTAGTTTTCAGTGAAAGTGGTTTATAGCAAACTGCTCACAACCAAAGAACACATGGAGAATTATTTATCTTACTCATTTGGTGAACAATTTTGGAAAGCAAAGCATTTGTTTATGGTGAATTGGTTTATGGTGAATGAAAAAGTGGGTTTGATCAAATAAGTTATCAATTACAAATTCAGTCAGTTTTAATTAGAAAATCACCTCCAGGGGGGATTTATATATGTTAGAATGATTTCTAAATGCAAAAGTACTCACAGATACTCACTGCAATTGCTTGTCTTCATAAACAGAGCATCTGCCTGGCTTCCTATTTCGCATTTCTGAAGAAATTATTATTATTTGGAATAAGAAAGAAATTTCCTCCTTTTCAAAAAAAAAAGAGGGGGTTTTACCATTGTAATTAATTGTCATCAGTGCTAACAGCATGTAAATCATCATTCTTTTCAAAAGATCAACAGATGCAAATTCAGGTTAGCTGTATACAAAAAGTGCCGTGCATCTTTTTGCTAACAGCACTAAGAACAGAATTTTCAGACTTGTCTATCTGAACCCCACATACCCGAATCTCGTTGGAAGTCAGTGGGCCACAGCTGCTAATTTGCTTAGAAGTATCAGAAATAATTTCTCCTAAACTCTCATGTAAGCCATAAGGATTTGTGCTCTTCGTGTTCAAGAACTCGCGTTCTAGCCTTAGAGATTAGCCAACAGAGCTCCAGTTATAGGCCTCTGCTCAAGAAAGAGGGTAAACATATTTAGATACCTAAATAGGATAGAAATGAGTGATTTTATTTGAACAACCTGGCCGTACTAGAAACCTCTTCTTCAGACAACCTCTTTATACAGCAACAACCAACCACTGCAGATGTCTGCTATGGAATGAGCAGAGGGCAACTGGGAAATACACATCAGAGAAAATGTATCTGCTTTGCACATCCTCCATTATCAGTTTTTCCACATACTTATTTTCACATTATGCTTCTCCTCAGCCCAAACTTGGGTTCACAAAGGTCAAGTAGCTCAGCATGGTTGGGACACCAGAACTAGAGCTGCCCAGGTCATTCATCTGGGCCTGCCTGGCACGAGTAAAGGGAGGTATTTTTTCTGAAAATATGAGAAACAGAGATATCAAAACACAATAAGCAATATAATAAATCCATATTCTTCGGATCTGCACACAATTCTAGTCAAATACCTAAACTTACAACCACCTATCTCAAAGGACAATGTGTTTGAAGAGCAACATTAGTGGATCCTTTGAGTCTGCTCTTTCCACGCAGCCAATAAAGAGCATCACATGCACCTGTGCACTCCAAATTACACAGATCATTACAGAAGGGATGGGATTTCCATCACACTCAGCAGCAAGGAGCAGATGATGGATTTTGTTACAAACTTCAAACTTTCAGCAGAACCTAGAGCAACAAATCTGAGCTAAGCCTTTTTTCAGTAGAAAGCATGCTGTACTCCCTGTTGTAGGCATGAGACTGGATTTCCACAGCTAATGTAAGACCTGCTCTGGTCCTTACACTAATTCGGAATTTGGCACAAAGCCATATGAAATTTGAAATATTCATATATTTGATCTAACGTTTCAGAAAGAGTAATTGCCATAAGTTCCAAACCAAAACAGACAATTAACCTTAAAGTCTAGAAATTTTTAATGCATTTTCACTAATATAGTTAGAGGTTTCATCCTTTCTGAGTGGCATAACTTAAAATATTTGGATAAATGCTCAAGGCTTTGGTAGGAATTGTCTCTTCCCCAACACTTTTGTAAGCTGGCACAGCAAACTTCTATTCTGCAAGGTAATCAGTAACCTTGCATAATAAGAAAACTTTACAGAACCTATAGATATCTCCTTATGTTACGTAAGAGCGTATGTATTTCTAATGCGGCCGCTGATGAACTAGAGTGTGCTGTGATGTGAAAAAAGCATTAATGAGAATGAAGATTAAGAAATAATGTTAACTAGGCCTTTTCATTACAACTGAAGAGAGCTGTGCATGTGTAAAATGGGTACATAAAGTTTTATAACATATTGCCTGCTTAGAACCTCTAACATTTATAATACATTTCCATTGCTATTTGTTGTAAATTGCCTATGTCTTTTACATTAAAAATAAATGGTTCCAGCTAGACAGCTAAAAGGTTTGATTGCAAGCAATTGTAGTTGACAGTATCAAACAGAAAGTCTATAACTTTGAGCCTAAAGCAGAAAAGAAAGACGCAACTTTGCAGAGCTGATCACTAGAAAATGAACCCTGAGCTGTTTTCCATTCCACTAATGCTTTGTCCTGATTTTGGGTGTTATTCCTCCATGTTACTTTTGGAAAATAAGAGAATCACCACCCTTTGTCCTCTTTACTCACCAAAGAGCTGGAACAGTCAGTGGCAGGTTTTAATTTGATTCAGTTTGTCAATAGCAACAACTGTAATCCTCCATAATCAATGCCCACATACAGCCCAAAATGCTGCTAAGAGTTTTACTGGCTTTTATTTTATTAGTAGGCAGGGGGGCAGGGACCTGACAACACTTCCTGGAGCTCTTCTATTTGCGTGAGCAAGCAGTCTAGAAGCCAGGCTAGCCTACCCCTGCTTTGCTGATGAACCCTTTCCAAAGAGTGAAAAGAGAGACGATGGAGCTAGTGGAGACGTCAGCCCTCGCTTGGTTAACCTTCTCCAGGCCACATGCAGCCCATGTAGGGCTGTGGGCCAGACCCTTTACGAACAAGGAAGGAAAGTAAGTGATGCCACCCATGCTGTTGAAAAAAACGTATGTCTAAAAGCTAGAGCACAGATTGTTCCCTCATGTCCCCCTAGTCGAGCTGAGGAGTGCTGGTGCGTGGTGTGCCATCTCTCATTACTTCACCACATCCGTCACTTGAAAGCGGGTGGAAGGGGGGCATGCTGCCAAAGGAAGATAAATAATTGATGTTAACGTAAAGAACATATAGCAGCACTAACGTCAGCAGGGAACAACTAAAGCAAGAGTTCAACAGCAAATATGCTCATGTAATCTCCTTTTATCTTTTGTTCTCCCTCATGGGTGCGACCCAGTTTATCACGACTCCATGGACTGGCAGCGAGTTGGGAAACCTGCAGCAGAGGTGCCTGGGAAGGCAGCACAAGTCTGATGAAATTTTAGGTGATTTTAGGTATTATAAGGTAAGAAAAAGTCTTTTAGGAGGGGACACTGAATAAATCTTGCCAAAATGCACCAAAGTCAGGTTTATGGGACAGTTATACATAGCAAACTGGTTTACTAGCCCTACCTTCAGGCTCCCTCTGCTGTGACATGCCATTGCTGACCTCAATTCAGAGAGGAACTAAAGATCTCATGGGTAGTGGAAACAGATAATACAGAAATGTGCAAGGAGTGTTATACTCCCAAATCAGTTTCCAGATATCTGCAGACTAGTGAAAATCTCTGACTGCTGGAAACTGGGAGGGAAAAAAAAAAACACCAAACATATTTTCCCTGTAACTCTTGATATTTGGTCATTGCCATAGAGAGGACAGAGGAGTGGATTCCCCCATACGATCCCATCTACCTGTTCTTAAAACACTATTCCTCTCTAAAAGTGCAATGAAGTGGTATTCCCAAAGTTTTTTCCCTCCACTAGTGACTGGGCTAGAAGCTAGTGTAATAGTTTATTCAAACATCAGCATGTTCCAAGAGCTCCTGCTTCAAGCAGAAGCTTAGAATATTTATCCCGCAGCAGCCCCACTATTCACTAATGAAATACTGCATGAAATAGCTGAAGGAAAAAAGACTCATCTTTCGAGGTTACGCAGAGATCATACGGGATTTGTGGTTTTTTTCATTATTTGGCTGTTACCTGGTTAAATGCTTATCATGTGACCCTAATTCTGCAAGCATCACCCTGGTGAAGTCTCCATGGAAATTGAAGTCATCTCATGTCACATCATGCCTTTTACCTTGGTGCTGGCACACTTCCCTATAGAACAAAGTTAAGCGTTTCATGACTGTTGCCATCTTCACCGTTTGACTGACAATTAAAAGAGGGGTCTGTAATTGATTTATATTGGATTACACTCTGCTGTGCAAAGACAAACAAAGCCTCCATAACTAACAGGTGAAAGAAATTAGTTTATCCAGCTGTCTACAAGTTTCCAGAATAAAAGCCCTTCACACTTCATGCAGGAGAATGGTGGAACTAGGTTGCGTGTCTGCAGCAATTCAGTGCTCAGTGTCTGGAAAACTTCCAAGATGCATATAAAAGATAAAATGGGAATGATGTAAATTTAGAGCCTAAGAGATGAGAGCAATTTATTGTCAAATAATCCATTCTTGCTCAGAAGTGTTAGGTGGAGCAATGAGGGGAGCCTTTGATTCCTATATCCTACAAGAGCTCAGCCGAAGATGATCACTGAGCAAGCAGCACAACCAAGGGTGCCCCATGGGCTCCCAGGTATTCCCTGTGCTCAGCTCCAAGGACAGGCTCCTCTACTTTGTCGCTTCCCAGTTCCCATCGCTCTTGGTCCTGATCTCAGTGACCTGAACCACGTGCTGACCCGCCTCGCTCCCCGCTGAGTGGCACAGAGCAGCACTGGTGTCCTGAGACCACGCTGTTAATCTGAGGAGCAGTCTTGCATCCTGACATGCTTTACAGGTAAATACATTCTTTTACTGAACAAGAAACTGCCATTCATACCCCTCCACCCACTATAGGCACCGTCTATCTCTAGCAGGTGCCCTGTTATAAAACATATTAATTTGGCAGCAGCAATTCTACTTCTAATGGTGTCTGAATTATTCTCCATGCAGCATTCAAAACAGGAAAACATTGAAACTGGGTAAGCAAATACTAATACCACAGCAAAATCTCTTAGCCCATCAGCTGCGTGTGCACATGCTCTATGACACTGGATTTGAATGTCAGGTGCGTAGTGACAGCAGATGCATACGCAGCCCTGAAATAATGTTAAAAATATGCAGGTTCTTGCAGTGAGGCAGAAAGAGCATGTGCACATATGTACAACTGTCACCTTTGTGAATTTTATTCCTAGATGAGTAATGCAAAACAATGCAATCATAAAATATTCTTTTGGTACCTCTTTTAGCATTCATAGTGTGCTCATGTGGTCTAAAAACAATTTAGACTGAACAAAAACTGGTGCTGCTTTTACTGATTCTGATATTGAATTCTTTTTCTCTCTGCTATCCCCTCCATGAATACACAGTGAGTCAATCTGGTATGTCTTGATGGTTGAATAAGCTCTTTGATTTTTGAATTATTTTGAGATTAACTGAATTTGAAATGTGTGCTGCATGCAATGTCTTGCTGGCACAAAAAGATGAGCTTTGTTATTGACAGAGAAAAGTTGCAAAGCCACATTTTTCATTACTACTCTGTATCGCTGAACTTGTGTTCCTGTCAGACTGCTGCCTGCCATGACAGCAGGGGCCACCAGGTTGAAAAGTTCAATCTCCAATATTGTCTCCTGACCTGCCTCAACTTCAGAGTGCGGTCTTTTCCAGCACAATAAAAAACCCAAATCTCTTTCATCAATAATAAAAGATACTGGGCATTACATTAGGCTGCTTGAAAGCTGTATAATGCCAAGAATGCATCACACTCCACCTGAAAAACAGGTTTTTCTCAGTACAATCTGTTACAGCTTCACAAATAGTTACTAGAGTTTCTACAAGTTCTCCCCTGTTGGTGCTCTGAGGTGCTGTTAATCAGGAGCTCTGAAGAGCTGACTGGCCACCTGCAAATTTCCAAGATTGTAAAATCACTTTGGAGCATAGACAGAAGCACATATTCCTAGTGTTACTGTCCATGCAAATTACTATTACTGCTATAATTGCCATTGAAAAAACTACATGTCAGGACTAAGAAGGAGAGTTGCCAAGCTGAATGCAGGAAAAAACAGAAGGAAGAGTGTCATCATATATTCCACCAAAACCCAGACACAATGTGCAGGAGGCTTTGCCCTTGGGAACAAAAGAGGGAGGGGAGTGCTGGAGCAGCTAGTTCTCTGCAGCAGCCCCTAAGCACATGTTAGAAACATCACTTCTAACAATATCCCTTTTTCCTTCCTTGAAATGACCCTGATTTTCCTCTACTTTTCTTCCAAGAGTAGCCCCTGAAGAAGTCTCCTGCAAACTCTGGGTGCTCAATCTGACCTCTTCCACAGTCACTGCTAATGAACCTTGGATCCACAACTGCCACTTTTGATCCTGCCACAAGACCAAGCCAAAGGAAAGGACTTTCATCTGTGTCCCAGCAAAATCCAGGCACAGAATCCAGAGGACCCCAAAATAGATCTGAAAGGCACCAGCAAGTGCATTATTATTATTCAGCCTGAGCTTCACAAGCTCTGAGGTCTGATGAAAAGGAGAGTATGACTCAGAGACTATGAGCTGTCATACGAGGGTGTGAAGTAAAGCTGCATAAAGCTTGGGAGTGTTGCATTTCTTGAGAAGTGTAAATTAGGGGAAATTTTCAGTGAGCCCACAAATGTCGGAATCGGAGGAAAAACAGCTTTTTCTTCTCATCTGTTTATTACTGCCTTCCAGTCCTTTTGTCCAGCCAAACGTGTTTTGCGCATATAAAATGCATTTGTAATTCTCCTACTGCTTCTGTAGCACTTCACACCCTCTCTCTTTCTTAGCCTTCGTTCTCTTCATCACCTCTGAGACTCCTCTCACCTTTCTCCTTCTCTCCTGCCTACTCTCTTTCAATTCCCCGTTTGTCTCTCCCTCCTTCATCCCTCCCTTCTTCCTTTTAGCTCAAATTCCTGGTACTCAGCTTGAAAGTGTCCTAAGCCATCTAGATTAATTTTTCTTTACTGTTTAGACCTGACCAGCACATATACGAGGTGCTTTTTAAAGACAGGAAAAAAGGTCTTGTCCCATAGAGGATGCACCTGTCCATTTCCAGAAAATCTATGGTGGTACAGTAAAAGCAGCATTGCTAATATCACATTTCACTAGCTTCTCTGATGACTGGTGTAATTGAAATAAATTATGAATCCCACATGTGCCACACTAACAGAAAGCAATAAAACACAATATTTATGAATAAAGATAGCAATTATCTTATTAAATCAGACAGTAATGTTATTCTACCAGAGGACTCTTCATCTCGCATTATAATCAATACTGATTATGACTGTAAAGGAAAGGCTCTTGCCATTACCATAACAAGGTCCCATAGATTTTAAAAGGTAATGAAAGATTTTCTGTAGAAAGTAGAATTCAGCAGAGTTATGACTTCAATTTTGAAACAATCTATTTGGTTTTTGAGGTAGACAGTCTTGGATATTAAGCCAGATTTTGACATCATTGACACCAGTGTTAAGCTGATGTAATTGCATCAACATCAGTATTGGTATCCAAGATTGATACCAGCATGACTGGGAGCAAAATCTCAATCTTTTAAAAGGTTTTTTTTAAAGGCTGAAAGAACTTAAGACACTCAAGATACTTCTGTAGTTCTGTTTCAGTAGGTGGTAATTTTCTAGAGGTGGAGCACAGGAGCTTGATTAAAAGATAATGATCCAAAAATGTATGACTATTTCTGGAACAGCTATTTTAGTCATTAAAGGCAAAAATTATTCCCAAGAAACATACACTTTGTACCTCAGCTCCATGTCTATATCTGGGGACAAGTTTGACCAAGATTTTCAGAAACAGCAAGTGATTCTGATACCTCAGTTTTGTGCCCGTTTCCTTAAGATGTTTCCTGGTTTTCCAACAGATGTACCCCTTTCAAAGGTGTTTTACACAGACTACTTAAAGCCACAAGTGTGCTATTAAGGTAAGAGGTAAATATATTTATTAAAATTGAGTAAGATATATAAATGTCTTCTACCTTGACACAGAATATTAAACCTGTATTTAACACTGTTCTTCTTGTTCTAAAGAAAAAAAAATAATTTTAAGACAAAATAATTCTTTTCAAAATTATTTCATCCTTATTTTTCTGTGGAGGAGGGAGGAAAATGCAGTCATTGACCAAAGCACGCATTTCCCCACATGGTCCCAGTACATACATGCACCTACTCAGTAAAGAAACATCTATTTCAACTTTAAAATACTCCGTAACCATAAATGAGCAAGTGGTTAACTGAGACAACATTAAGTCCTGTGGCATGAAGGCAGGGAATGACACTGTCCACACTTGCTTAGGCTGATGCTCTCAACATTTCTCAAGGAAGGGATGGGAGACATGGAACAGCAGGTTCCCAAACCAAACGGCACAACTCAGGGCTTGCTGCCGATGTGAAGACTGAGAAGGGCTGGGAAGGAGGGGAAGAGAAGGGGAGCTTCTTGGAGGGAAATGAATTGAACCCCAAGTGGGATTTAATCATCTAACAGCTTCTTTTTTGCTAGAGGAAAATGCAGGAATTGTCAAGGCTACAATGGAGAACGAGAAAGTTTCACTTAATTAGAATGAGCTAGGTAAGCATGAGCACCGCATTGCAGCCACTTAAAAATATTTCACAGATCACATGATATAAACTGGGAAACAAGCAGCTGCCACTATAATGGCAGTCAGAGCAGAAAAAGAGAGTTCAAGGAAATGTATCGAGGTAGTGACATTACAGCCTCAGCCAGAAACCAAGGGTACTGACTCTTGGTAGACTCCTACTCTACTACTTTATGTGCAAATAAACACTCCGCTCCCCTCGCTCTCTCCTCCTTTTTCCAGTTTACAACCACTATTACAAGCACAACTCCATGCTTAGCATTTTTGCCTTGTTTTTATTCTCCTGAATAAGGAGATCTTTGAAATCAAGGGCACTTTTAGGTAACAAGATTCATGAATTTCCCTTACTATAAATTCAGTGCAAGTATTTTGACCCCATGCAGGAACCTACGATGCAGGTGCCCACAGTCTTAACAGAACCGGAGCTATGAAAAATTTTCCCAGCAACTTTGAGAATCCTGGAGAAGTCCCCTGACCTCCTGTTCCATTACTTGCAAGTAACAAGCTCAGCCAAAGTTCTCTGACATCTTTTAGAGTTTGTAATTCTTTCAAATAACCTTTTACTAAGTTCTGTGTGAACCTACCCAGATTTACAGCTTTAGGATTAAATCACTCAAACCTCAATGGGCTCTGTATAAAAATGAGGTGAAACCACAATGGCTTTGAGTTCTGCTTGCAATTTCAGGTTTGCTTTGAACTCAATGCACAAAGAAAAATGCACTTTAAGCCCAAGCAAGCAGCCTTTTGAAATCCTGCTCTCCTGGAGGTACGGTAGACAAGCCACCTCTCCACATTACTGGGAGTTTTTCTTCTGTGGTACAGGGTCAAAAGGAGGGAAAACACATTCTTTCCCTTCTGACTAATAATTTCCATGTCCCAGTTTTAAATACGTGTCCATCCCCTTTGATCAGTTTCCTCAGCCAAGCTCAGTTTTACCTTTCAGAAAATTTCACTTTCTGCAGCCTGATGCCAAAAATAACTTATTGTGAAGTCTTGAAAGCAGCACTCATTTCCTCCACCCTTGAGATCTGTCTCCTCCTCCTTTTTTTAACAGCCTACAGTGTACCATATATCTAAGGAACACACTGGTCATGTCATTCATATTCTACATGCCTCCTTCCCTGCTCTTCAACACCTCTGCGTTGTAACTGGCTCTACCCTATTCTAGTGTCTTCAGATTAAGTTTCCGATTAAATACTCCAGCATTCAAAAATTCAATACTCCTCTCGGCAGATGCCTACAAGCGGGGTTAATTCTATAGGTTACAACACTTCTTTCCTTTTACAGTCACAGACAAAATAGAAATGGTTATGCTGTTTCTTTTCCTCTTCCACTAAAACTCTAAATTTAGCATGTATTGATCTAACCTGTCATTGGTGATTTATTGACCTTCATATTTTAGCCTAATCATACCCTTTTTTCCCCCACCCTCTCTCTCTCCAAAAAAGTGAGCCCAGGCCAAAACAAAGGGAAAAGATGGAATCTTTTCTCATACACATTGTCTTTCTAGCCTATAATGAGCTTTGTTATTCTAAGATTTTCATATCCTGAGGCATTCTCCAGATCAGTTCACAGTCCAGAACGCAAGGAGCCAAATGTAAAAATAACAAGAAATTGTTGATATGTGTAGTTCATGATTGCAAATGATATCATAAAACTAGCCAAGTACTCCAGTAAGCCAGTAAAGACATCTTTGTTCTTTACACACACAGAAAATAACAGGTGCCAATCTGCAAGAATATCTTTAGAGACTATGCTGATGTACATGAAAGAATTAGGCATTTGACGCTTCATTTCAGAAACAGGTATGATAACGAGATCACACTTTTATACCAAATCTGGGTTCTCCAAACTAACTAAAACTAACTAAATCCCTTTCTTAAAATACTGCTACATTTCATGAGCTAGTATTGGAAGAAACCTTTCTTTTATTTCTACATAAAAGGTGTCCAGTTTGCAAGTCTGTTTTGTTGTGGTTGTTTTACTTTTGCTTTAACTATCAACTATAAATGCAACCTGGGAACTGAAAATAAAGTGGTGTTTCTACCCTATTTCACAAAAATCACTACCAACGAGTATTGAGTAATCAATAATAAAGAATTAGTACTTAACTCATGGTTTCGTTTGTACATGAAGCAGAACAGAATTCACCTCCCCTCTCCCAAAGCTATATTGAGTTTGCACTGTTAAGATTACCCAAGTGCAAAGTAATTTATTAACAAAGTCTACAGATATGTCTTGAAGAGAAATATATAAGACCTGATCTAATACCCTTAAATCAGTTACACGATTCCCGCTGACATCGATAGCTTAAGACGGGGATCATAGAGCAAGTATGTTTAAGAAAAGTCACACTTTAGACTTAAACAACTAAACCGCTCAAAACAGACTCTATGCAAATTTAAACTCTATCCAATCACTTTTTTTTAGACTTTATAGATTGTTTAGAAGCAAATTAACTAGGAAGATTCAATAATTCAACATCACATTAGGCCAAGAGCAAGATTCTGCATTCACTCATAAATAGCAGCGTGCAGAATATGATCATATGTCTGCCAAGAGTATTTCGTTGTTCCAACATAGCCATGCTTTCTCTAGATAGTCTAATTGTTTCATTTTGGCAAAGATAAGTTTTCCAAATTAACTTTTACTGACCCTTGCTCCCTCTACCAGCTTCATAATTCTCATCATTGCCTTCCAAATGAATAATGTTTGTTTATTTCAGCTTCTTTCCAGCAAATGCTTTCCATCAAACATCTGTCCCAAGATATGCACTAGCTGGAGGGTATAAACGATGAGTTTACCCTGTTTACAATTTCTCACTGCCAGTCTTTCCAACAGTACGACTGTCTTGCAGCCATGCAGGCTGTATACTCTGGGGGCTTTCCACAAACACAATTGCGTTTTCCAAACCCCCTTTGCTGTTCAAGGCACAGCCTGATGTTTTCCTGTCCCCCCCCCAGGTCGAAGCTAAGCCTTGTCAGGCTGGAGGTGTGCAGCTACCAGTCTGAAGTTTGCTCAGCCATCAGTCAACTCCCATCCAACCAACCATGATTATTCCCTGGAACAGATACACTATTGTAGGCAACTTTATCGCTAGCATTTTTGATGTGGAAGGCTTAGAGCAGTGAAGCAGCAAGAAGTCAGAGCACAAGACTGTAAAACAGTCATTATTAATTACTATGAAATGCTACAAATTTTGTGTGTCCATTTAACACTGCATCTGTAGTTCTGGCGGTGAAGTACACTCTTCTGTTAGTAGTGTCTCCTCTCCTGATTTTTCAGTGCCAGATAAGAAAAGAGCTGTTTACAGCCAGAAGTAAGCACTTGATACAATTTCCAGGACACTTTATAGACCATACTAGATATGCTGACATTGGTCACAAGACCTTATCAGGAGCCAAGAGCATTTTGATCGCTGAGACTGTTATTTAACCCAGTACCAGTGCTTCATGTGGTGACAAAAAAGAAACCTTGGCTCCACTCCCGCTGCAGTGGAGCTCTGATGTGTCAGGGAAGACGAGAGGCTGATATAGTACCTGGTGAGCCTGCTAATATACCTGAGACTAGGGCACTGCATGGTGAATGCAGATTTCATGTACTTTTGACATCTGAAAGTTGAAAGTTCATGAACTTAAGCAGGCCAAGAAAGCCTGTATCATTTCTCTTTGGGAGCTTTTGGCTCTCAGTGAAACCTGTCCTAAGACACTCCAAAATATAAAGCTTAGTCAGGTAGACATGTTTTATCCCAGTCAGACAACCATAACAAAATCTGTAGAAAGACCACTAGGCATTAATGAAGATAAGTACTCCAACATGTTTCTTAGAGAATCAAGGCTTTAACTGAAAGAAAAGCAAAGTGCTATGCAAAAAAGGGTGGAAAGATCAGGGAAAGGATGAGAGAAGGCTCTCTCTTTACAATCCAACCACACAAGGTGTACAATAGCAGCTGCTAATAGGAACTGTCAAGGTAAAAAAACTGTAACTGGACAGCATCGAAGCTAAGAAGGAAGCAAAAGAATAGTGAATAACGGCAAGCACAGGTAAACAGTGGTACAAAAGTGCCATCTACACTTATAACCAAGGAAAGCACTTAACGTTAACGAATGCATTAACATTCTCAGGCGATAAGCTCATACACTCATAGCATTAGAGTATTTTAACATGTCTTGAGTAGCCTGTTAAAGGAGGACAGGTAGTGCTTCATAAATTAAATCAAATATATTATGTGATCACATTTACTTTTATCTGAGCCTACACCTCTTGAATTTTTTATCACCTTAAAAAAAATATATAGAGATATGCCCTGCAAACCCCATCAATTTGTCAAGTTTAGATTTTGAAATGCATATAAAATTTACACCCACTAAGCATATTTTTATACCCACATAAAAATGTATTCTGGCAGTGTTTTGCCAATATGTCATCTATAAAGTTTTGTTTAGACTTTTATATATATATTTTTTTTTATATATATATATATATATAGTATAGGGGGCTAAGACTGCTTTTCTGTTGAAGAGCTTTTCATCTTAGTCATATGAGGCATGGTCTCAGCATCACTCTGCTCATATTTGAGATATAACATCTTCCAGGTGACAAGAAACAGTGACCATATGATCAGTAAATTGGATTTCAATTCTAACTACGAACTCAGTAAAGACTGTAATTAAGCTCTGCACGGTCCTTTCTGGGCAGGCAAAATTCAGGATCTGCATGCCTTACAGTGGACATGACTACCTGCCTGTCTTTCTGCTCCATCTTGCAATGTAGGCACCCGGAGGCTGGGTAATGATTTCACTGGCGAGATTACTTATTCCTACAAAAGAAGATTGCAGCTGAAGTCTGTATGGCAGCCTCAGCACTCCGTCTACGCACTCCTTGTTCAGGCAGGTTTAAGAACTAGATGACTCCAGACCTCATGCTGTGTCTTAACTGCAGAAGTCATCGCTAGGAAAAGATGCGATCTGCCTCGTGGCTGCTCAGCACTACAGCTACACCTTACCTCATCATACCACCTTCCTGCAAATCTCTCTGGAAGATTCTACAACACTGGTAGAAAGCAGAAAAGTGCTAGGCATATTGGTTGAATGCTGTGTCTGCACCCAGAGAAACCGTCACAAAAGCTACTGACACCTTTGCACGTATCCCTGTACATTTCTGGTCCAGAGCCACAATGCAGCCTTATATCTCTCAGTTTGCATAAAGCAAAGTATCATCCCTGCAAAACAAAAATCCACAAACATACACCACAGTGTAATAGCCAGTAGATAAAAGATAAGGAGGCAGCCGTACCTGATGTTAACTTGTGGGGAGGGAGGGGAGTATGGAATGACTTAAAACGGTAAACTATAGATTTCCTACCTGAATCTAGAGTACAGAAAAATCACTTGTAAGGGTATTCTGATTATTACTGTAGTAAAAAACAATAACACAGATAGATACACCCATTTTCTTCTTAAGCTAAGTACCTGTCACGTCCTGCTTGGTTCTTTTTATTCATTCGCAGGTTCTGTTTGATTAGTGAGAAGTTATGAAAAGCAATTTCAAAGGTTGTACAGTACCACACTCATTTTTCCAAATGTTGCTTTTAATGGGTTCTGCACACTCTGTGGTGTCCTGGGCTTTGTATTAAATAACCATAGAAAGTTACTGTGATACAGCTTCAATGATCAACTAACACAGATCTGACTATATGATCCAGGAAAAAAAGCTTTTATGCTTCCTCTGGGCCATGGTTGTGTGGCCTGCTTTCCTTTGCTGTTGTGTACTTTGTACTCCTGTCTGCTTACTGCCACCAAGATAGCAATTTCAGAGAATCTACACGGTAGGTAACTTGGCAACACTACAAGCCAGTGAAAACTACCTTCATGTTACAATTTGCCTTAAGCTGGACAGATGCATATGAATTTAGGGCTAGAGTTAGAACTGTGTCTATGTGTCTCCACGGACTATACATATGGAGCGTCATTTATCAGCTCCCACACAGGCCACCTAATTCCCACTGCACTTCAGGAACTTATTGGCATCCTTAAGCACGCAAACCCCTGTTTTATTTCCTTCCCTTGTACTTACATTGACACGTGACACAACAGAAGGGAAAACCAGTCTTTGCCTACAGAATAAGTACATGAGCTGATATACGGAAAAAGTCACAGAGAGCGAGAGTATAAGATCTTTTTCTCTTCACTTCGTTGTGACTGGTCGTGCTGTCATATTCATCTTTGGCACAAGTAAATCAGGACTGTCCATTTCTGGCTTTGGGATTTTGATGCGCACGGTGACTAGCGCATGGCACTGTCTCACGCTTCCCTGTCACCAGGTTCACGCCCAGAAATCCAGGAGAGCTCGGTCCCCCAGGCCCTGCAGACCTCCAGATGCCCGGTCCGTTCTCTTTCCTCTTGAGAGCAGCCAAGGCACTGGCCCAGGCAGCAGAGTAAACCAGCAAAGGCAGGACTGGAACGAACGCCTTTCCTTAGAGGGGGAGACCATGCCCTGGTCAGACAGGACACCGGTAGCTCTGCGGAGTTCGAGCCAAGCCCGAGCCCAGATCTGTGAAGAGTTTACCGCAAGGCAGTCCTTTCAAACTCTGAATTAGTGAGCAGAGTGAAAATTATCTTATTAATCTCTTACTATTTGAAACTCGCACAGCCAACTTAAGAGCGTGTGCCCGTATTAATTTAAAACATGCTGATGACTTCCTGCCCTCCCCTTTCCTGTAGATTCTCTACATTAAACAGTGAATTTCACTTCTATATCTCATCCCTAAACATTTTCAGATCTGACTTTTAGAATTGCAGTATGATTTCACCTGGCTAATTCTTGTGCTCCTTCATACGTGTGTACTGTGGAAGGGTATTTATTTATTAGGTAATTAAATATCCAATGACAATCAGATTTGTGTGCATAAAGTGACAAAAGAGTTTGAAGCCTAATTTTAACAAGCCTCTAAGGAGTTACTATAAATCCAAACTGTAATTCTTGAAAAGGGGACTTCAAGCCTAAAGTTAGACAAATTTAATAGCCAGCTGCAAAAAGAGTTAATTCTGCACCCCATTCCTGCTCTTCCCCAGCTGTTAGCCAGGTATACCTGCCCCCTCCCCTGTGCACTCTCTGATCCTGCAGAGGCTGTGTTCAGGAAGCTGAACTAACAGGAGATAACGCTCTTTTTTTTTTTTTTCTCCCCTCCAAGATTCATTTTTTTTCCATAATTTAGTTCAGGGTATCAGACAAGCACTAGTGCTCGAGCAAGGAACTAGCAGGCATGAGCAGACAAGGGAAGAGAGAGACAACTGATCATTACAGTAGTTTAGCTGCATTGCCAAAGTGAATGACTAAAAATCAAGGGCAAAACTACTTTAAATTAGGACAAAATCAGGCCCAACATAGGCCTTTCAAGCATAGATTTGGCGTACCTGAGAGACGAGAACACTTGGAGCTCATTTCCACCAACGTTGCTTTGACTACATGTTTATATGGTCTCTTACCACTGTCAAGTTCACCTGCTTTCCTTGCTGTAACTTTTGAGGCTGATACAGAGGCTCCAGTGTATAAATAATAATTAACTTCTGAAAGCAGAGGCTTACAAATGGCATTGTTTGATTTGCAATACATTTCACTCAATTTTTCTTCCGCATAGAGAATTCTTAAGGAGAATGCTGACAAACAAGCAGCATAAGGTCTGTGTATTATTAAAATTTAAAACACATGCTGCATACACAGAATGTCAAAAGAATATGTTAATCAAGTACAAGTAAGAATAAGCCAGCTTGATCAGCTCTTAGCTGTGATGGTGCAAAGCTGGGGAAGTTGCCAATAGCAGAATTACTCTGGCTCCTTGTAACCACAGAGGATTTATCCAAACACATTAAAGAAAGTATAGATATCTACTCTTCAAACTGGTGCACTTCTCACGTTCTAGTGGATTCATGCTGATAATTCAGAATGCAATGTAAACCTTTGAATTTTGTTTTACTGTAGGATGTTGCCAGAAATAGGACATTCAAACTGTAACCCCAGGCTATGGAAGAGCGAGGAGGAAACAAACTTGCTGCCCATGAGCTACAACTCCACACAGAGCCTGCCAAAAGCTGTCCAGATCAGCCTTCAAAATATCCAGGCTTTGCATTTTTGCTTCCTCCCCCTCAGAAACCAACCATATATAGTATGCAGCCTTCTGAACACAGTAAAACCTAGTTGCAGGTACATCACCTGGCTTTCACTTGGTCAAAAAGATTCTTTCAATCCCTCTCAGAGAACAAACCCCAAAATCAGAAGACAAAAAAAATTAGAAGTTAGAGGATCAATTCCACTTACCCAACTGAATGGACCCATTGTTAATGACAGTTCACATCTTATCCCTCTCTTCTGTTGCTTTGCCAGAAAACAATAGGAATTAAAACACGAATTGATTTCTAAGGACCGCATTCTTACTTGCAATAATTTAGGATAGCTCCTTTCACCTACAGTAATTGAGACTGTGGGTTATTGTTTCCAACTTGGATTCAGTTTCTCCCACTCAAGAAAGAAGCAGGTTCTGGGTTTGCATTACTTTTGCCATATTTGTAATGCTGAGGTCATCACTTACCTGCAATTAAAGGCATTTGATCACTGAAGAACAATTTTGCTTTATAAAATGAAAACACAAGAGAGCTTCTCCTAGCCGTAAAATGCTGTACTACTTAAAAAAAAAAAAGTTGATTGTGAATGCCATTCATAGCTACCTCTGGTTTCAGTTTATATTCATTCATTTGTTGGCTTGGGGTTTTTCTTTTTTGTTTGTTCACTTTTACCAGTAAAGCTAGAATGACAAAGAAATCCCAGATTAAAAGAGGCTTAGACCCAAATGAGAATTTGTTGATGTCATTACTGTGCAGCAGCAGAGCTATATGTCACAAATGTGACTGCCATTGATAATAGTTTATAGCAGAAAGTCACAGATGTGATGGCACGTGCAGCGCTTCAGCCACAAACAGACACATGTCGAAGGCAATTCCCTTTACTGCACATTCATTCTGGGAGTAAATGAAAATGGATAGAATAACACTTTTGTATGAATACTATGGGGAAATCTTGCTCTGCTGAAGCTAGGCAAGTTCTGTGCCATCTAACACCAGAATCCATTTAAATGCATAAATTCACTATAAAAATAGTGGTTTGGAGTTTTTTGTTTGGGGGTTGTTTGGGTTTTTTCCCTCCAAAAAAGGATGAATAATGAGCAGAAACATAGCACACAGGCAGGTCACTGTCCTTTTGCATTCATTTACACTATATTTACAATGTGCTTCTTAAAGTGGCACTTACTCCTTTTAAACAAGTTTTCCTATTGCAACTGCTAATTTTTACTGAATTTTTGTTAAAATTCTTTTTTTCCTGTTAGAATGATTTGCTGTTCAGAAACTGTTTTTGCTGATAGTTACTCCTTTCACAGGAGTTCCCTTAAGTGGACTCCATTGAGTTACTGCTTATACCCCTGAGCTGTAGCATACGTTGGGGAAAGATGCACAAAGAAAGAGGCACGGAGAATATAGAAAAGACGTGATCAGCCAATTTTACTGCATAAATCCTTTTCAGACCTCAAACATCTTCCTCTGTTAACATAAACCATGCACAAAGGGAAGCATAAAAACTTCAGTGATTCAGGCCTTAAATGTTACTACTACAGGGAATTTCAACAATTCACTGGTAATGCACCAAGCAGGAGAGCTAATGTAAAGCACAGGGCTCAGGGTAGGCACTCCTATAAGGGGATCTGCTGATGAACTGAATTTATGAGTCCAGCTAGTTTTTAAAGGTGAAGGAGCTGGTGCTTCAAGCATTACCACTGCATTTCTTTAAATAGTGTCACTTTCCCTAGGATTGTCATCGCTTCTTCTATTTGAATAACTGCCAGCAAATTTTACCAATAAAGTCCATTGTCAATGTCAGATTGATAGTACTTTTGATAACAGCTTTAAAAAATAAACGGTTCACTCATCAACAAGTTTCAATCAATACCTCCAAAATATATATTCAGAAGACATCTTCACTTTGCTTTTAAACAAATAATTTCATCATAACCTACTTCTCAGTAAAACTACAATAAGTTTTCACATTATATTACAGGAGCAATGGCTATTCAGTTCTAAATAATGGCTCCTTTGCTAGACAAGTCAATGGAAATTGATTTGTTTCAGCCTCCTGTGCTCGCACACACAAAGTCTGCGTACAACAACCCTATTGACTTCTGCAAACAGTATTCAACCTTGCATCCTCAAGGACTCATGGCAAAATTTTTAAATCATTTCCCTCCTGTATTGTACCCTTTATGAAACAAGACTGCATTTAAATGTCAGTCTCCAGCGATAATACTATAAAGAGAAAATTGGTCATTGAATTGAAAATCTACTTTATATTGAAACATACAGCCCAGGACTGGATATAAGAAGGAAGAAAATTAAGATGTATTGAACTGCAAAATGAAAAGCATTGACTGTACACACGGTAAAAGGAAATGGGCTCCAGCGCCCTGTCTACACAAGAGAGTTTTGGCGCACAAGCCACCCTATGGGCTAACCAGGCTGCCTGCCATAAAGCTCCCATCTGCACACAAAGTGCTCTGCAAAGCAGACAGGCCTTTTCCAGTCCTGTGTGTACTGAATATTTTCTCTCTTCTATAAACAAGAACATTTAAAAACAATTAAAATAAAGATTAGGGATATTAGCATGGTAGAAGCATTAAGTGCAGTATCAAAGAGACAGGAGACCATATGGTCCATCAGAATCTGTGTTTATAAGCCCTGGAAATACAAATCAACCATTTTCCCATCCTTTTAATCCTTCCTTTCCTATTTAAATCTGATTACCAACTTTATCCCTACATATCCAAATGAAACACATTATTGTTGCCACATCTTACATTTCAAGCACCGTTGTAAATAAAAACAATTGTGAAAAGTCCATATCTGAATGCCTTCAGGGCTGATGCTTGACCTCAGGTTTTTGAGTTAGTTACCATCTCACATAACTTATTGGTCCCAACTTTTTCCTTCTCCTTTTTTATTTTTTTATATAACATTCAAGAGAGCACCTTTGGCATCTGGCAGACTCCATGACAGCAGCTTTGTTCACACACATCATGGCAATATTTTCACTTACATTTCACACAATGCCAAGTGTCTACTGAGTGTTACCCTGCAGTTATCCTGTAGTATTAAGCTTCAGAGTTATTTATATGATAAAAACCTCAGAAGTGGGCACTTGAATATGTTTTATGTTGGCTAACCCTCATTCAAAAGGGATGAACGGGTGACTTTTGTTGTTGTTTTTCCTATTATACCAGTGTAAATACTGCATTATTTACTAGTTCACTGAGCTAACTGACCTAACAGAAACCTGAAGCATGGCAGAAATTAGTCCTGTTCTATTCCTTAGGCTTCTTTGCTGGGTTTTCTTTTAAGAACAAGGAAGGAATTAATATGCATGTGCAGTACATAGCACAACATGGCACTGGTCAAATCTTGGTGAGACTGTATCACTCATAAGAATGGGTAACAGTAGGAAACAAAAATGAACAGCTGACCACAAAACTTTGTTTTTGTTGAAAACAAGTGCAAACTGTTGAAATGCAATCTCATTAGCCCATTGTTTATCTACATTTCTTGTAACGAAAGAGATATTTAAACTTCCATACATAAACAAGTATAATCCTGCAAGGGAGAGGAGATGCCTTCTGGGTCACCTCAGCTGGAGGCTGGGCCTTCAGAAACCCTTATGATCAGATACGTGAATCATAAATCTTTTGACTGTACAGGTAGATGTTTTCACCGATGCAGTGTGGACTGATATGAAACTACTGTACCAGACAACAACTTTCATAGATTATTCAGCAGTGCTCCAAGGATAGACGAAGAACCTATGAATGCAACAGAGATCATTTTGATACGTGACTAAACGTCCCTCCTCCTTTCTTCCCTCCCTCCATTTGTTTTCTTTAAACATTTACACATGAACTGCCTGACCCTGAGCAAAGCTAACATAACAGAGACAGACTGGAACAAAGCACTGGTCTCGTAAGAATCACTTTAAGGCCTTAAATCTCAGCATGCCTGAGAATAGCCTTCAGATAAGAAGCAAAGCCACAGATACAAAACACTTTGGAATACAGCTGCGGATGTCGCAGTGATTCCTCTTGATATTATCACTGAACGTTATTTTGAGATAGCCTTGATTTCTTTCCGTAATTTCCAACCAGTCCTGTTTCAGTTATTTCACATCAGAGCCTGTGCTTAACTAAAATCATAATAATGAAGTCCAGCCCAGAGAGAAAATAGCATCTTTCAATTTCTCCCTTCTGATAGATAGGATACATCTTTAATAAACCAAATTAATAACATTTTCAGTATATGTGAATGCTCATGTAATTAAAAAAAAAAATTGTTTAAAAAACAAAAAGCGTTTCCACTGCAGCTGGTGTTTCTTTTCATCTCAGGGCTCTGGAGGACCTTTTACTTTCCATGGCAATACCACATACAGCAGGTACTGACCCCAGGTCAACTGGCTGTAACGTGATTTGAATGTTGCCTTCACGTTTGGTTTTTCCTTCCGACCACTGAATGTCACTTTAGGCGCTTCTCCTCTTACAAACACACTTTTTATATCGTCACGTCAGATAGATCAACATTTCGTCTGTCTCTACCCATATTTACTGCTGTGTTCTAAAACTCATTTCTTCAGGTTACAGAATAATAAGCATCCATTTGCTTCTCATAAATGGCCTTACAACTATTTAAAATTACTCTTTCCCTTTTCTGCTCTAACCTTGTCTCTCTCTTCTGTCAATTACTTCCCAATTGCTTCATTAAAACAAGAAGTGTCCCCTTTTGACTGACATCACCTAAAGTGATATGCTCATCACCTGGAAAGAAGTTAGAAAACAAAAGACCTGACCATAAACCACCAATACAACAAAAAGCTTTCACATATCAGAAATCCTATTTCCAGTTCTAAGACAAGCAAGTGGGTGAAAGGATTTGAAGATACCTGTCTACAGCTTTGGGTGGCTATGTTTAACAAGGGAAGAGGGGGATTTAACAGCAAAGGCTGATTATAAAAGCAAAATTAAAGAATTTGACTTGTTTACCTGATTAAGGACATGAAAATTCTCCATCAGTATGTCATTGGGACAGATATCAGACCAGAAGCAAAATCATATATACTAAAGGTGAGAACTGAGAAGCAAAAGCATTCACATTAAAAGTTACTAAAAGGTTCTGAATCAACACAGAAACATGGGAGCAGTAAGGGTGCAAACACTTTTTTTCTTCCCTTTTAAAATTAGGACTGATCAGCTTAAGGAAGAAACTATATGGTATACACTTGTAATAGCAAGGGATTAGACATGGACATGGCAATCAGGAAGATCCTTAACAGCCCAGTGTTTATATGAAGGAAAGATGTTCAGTGTAAACCTGGGAGTTATATAGGCAGGCAAGATTATCCTATTTGGTGTGGAGTATTTGCAAGAAAAAACAGACCAGGAAAGATAAAAGCCATACATTTGTAAGGATGAAAGCCTTCCACTCAGGGGGGATAAATGCTGACTACTTTTGGAAGAAAACAAGAGAGGCGAGAGAGGGAGTTGTTACCCAGAGTGTTAGATGCATTTCTGAGCACCCCAGCTCTGACCCAGATGGTGGCAGCCAGTTCTGAGAGGCAGGAATAGGACATGGTTTGCTCTACTATGAATGAGGCTACATTCAAGAGGGATCCCCAACAAGAACGTGCCACTTCTGAAAACACAAACCATCCCCCAAAGGCTCTTACTAAGCTGTGTCAGGTTTAATGCTAATTCTTCAGCATCACTGTTTCTTCAGCGCAGCTAAGAGAAGCTGAAGACAAGCAGAAAAACGAGAACCATGGCTCAAAAGTCTTTGTTTTAGTATACCTGTCTTAGGAAAGTCCTGGATAAAGTTAATTCCGAGTCCAACTGTGTTCAAAAAACAAACAAACAAAAAAAAACCCCAGAAGTTCTCAGCTGCACTGTTTCACAAGGTGTCCCCAAAATGATCAAAGGCAATGAGTGAAAGATCTTGATCTCACTGAACTCAAATAATCAAACTCCCGTTAACTTCCAGGGGACAAGTCTCAACCCAGGAATCACAGCAAGAGGCAGTGAAGGAGAAGTAGCAAAAGATGGGCATGGCACAAGCACACATGCTGAAGCTAGGTCTCTTGCCCACAAAATGATGTCACTGTCATATATACAACATCAGGAAGCCTGTAAGTAAATAGAATTATTCATCACAATTTTCTTCCTATATTTTCCTGGGTGTTTGGATTGGGTTTGTTTTGTTTTCCATTAAAAGTTTGGAGGAATAGAATCTTGTCTACGATAGCTGCAAAAGAAGGAGCATTCAGACCTGAATCTTACATCTTCAACCCTTCTCCTTGTGGACCAACTCAAAACTGTTTCACAGAATCAGATGCCATTGCCTGTCATCTTTGAGAGACTTCAGTACTTGGAAGCTGCAGCAGCAGCTTTCCCTAAAGTCTCAACATTTAGTATTTCATGAAAACATCAACGTTAATTTATAAATTAAATCTTCAGTCCTTGAGCTGGCAGGAGAAAGATTGATGCAACTGTAACTAAAAGGATTTTAAACTAGAAAATAAGTCTAAAAAAATTCACTTAAAAAAAAAAATAGGAAAATGTATGTTTGGTTATGCAGAGCAGACTCTGTCTGAAAGCTTGGCATGGGTAATACTGTGCCAGACTAGAGCACAGACTGTAAGCACACATCGCTGGTGGGATGCAGCAAGAAACAAATCTCATTCACATGTATGAATCCAGGCAGAGCAGGTGAATAGAAATTGGTTAATTAAAAGCATGAATATTAACAAGATCAGTGATGAAATCTAAAACTGACAATAACCAGTGGGAAAATTATTAATACGCAGGTGCACCTAAGCTCAATTTTCTTTCCCTTTTTCGACAGTGAAAGATAACCATCAATTCTCTAAATAACTCTTAAGCACAATGTCACATTCTGAGCAGTGTGTGAACCTTAGCAATAGGGAGGTAGCTTCTTCATGCCATCATGCTGCTAATTATTTAAAATCTGGTGTTAGAATTCATGGCACAGTACAGTTTATCAGTCCAAAGTAAGAAACAGGAGAGACAGGTCTTGACACTAGGAAATGATGGCCAACTTGTGGAAATGTTACTTCTCTCATTCTCTGGGGTATTTCAGCACTATGACATGAAAAGGTACCTTGCTATTTCATCCTAGTAATGGTCAGTTCTTCAGAGAGTGATAACTGGATGCTAATGTTCAAATACTCATGAAGAATACAAAATTTATTTTGGCCTGTCAGAACCAAAACACAGCCGTTCATGCTTTGTACAGCTAGTAAACATAAAATGCAACCCACTCCTCTAAAAGCATTAACTCTGCATGCCCAATGAATGCATGTAACATTCCACCATCCTTTATGATTTCACATCTTAGATTTCTGGTGTAGGTGAATGAAATACAATCTGTATTACAAACTAGTAATGAAGGAGTTAACAACCCAACTACTAAGAAAAAGAAACAAATTACTTTGTTTCCTCCACTTTGTCACTGTTTTGTAATTTAACATTTACCATGAATTAATTACTGGAATTCTCTATTAAGACTCTTAACATTTAGACTAAAAGTTCAGTATAAACTCAGGGTCACTGTTTACAGTGCTCCCTGAGCAAGCAGTCTTACTGCTTGGAAGTAACCATGAATGTTAAAAGGTACAAGGCAAGTTTAATCCAGAAATGAAATACAAAACTCTAAAAATATCCCCATGATCTATGCACGTAGCCATGGTGTCTGACAAATTCAATTAAATCTGTCATACATCATTCCTACAATGTTATTGATAGAGACATAGCAGTATTGAATTTTAATTATTCAGCTAGTATTGATCCCGCAATAATCTGGTGAAAATCATCCCAGGTTGTCAGTACCCCTAGGAGACAACAGCTATTATCTAATTATAAATCACACTGTGTCATTTGATAAAAGGTTAGGGCTTTCTTTTTACACATTTTTGCAGTCAGATTCTCATGTATATATCAGAGTGACATGAGTCTGCAAATGCTAATTATTTTCTTCCCATTGAGCATCTATTCCATTATCATGATGGACTCATAAAAGTGAGCTCTTAGTGCATGTAGCAAATTCCCAGAGATGCAGCAACAATTAAGGAATTGGGATTTCAAATTTTTATTCCATATTGACCTTGAGCAAGCAATTGTAACGCTCGCAGGGTTTGCATTTCCCCCAAGGAGAAGAGTGGGACAATATTTGCAGTGCCCACTCTTGTTAAACACTTTGAGATTCTCAGAGGAAAGCTGCTGAACAGCAGCAGACTTTCCTTTTCAGCTCTTACGTGGAGACAAAGAGGCTGGCTAGTAATCCTGCAGAGTGTTCTCCTTCTCTTTCAAAAATCTTAGTTTCCCCCTGCAGCCAACTGCTGTCATCAGGGAACTGGGTGACTGACACTATCTGTTTTCTTTTTCTCCTCTCAGACCCCAATTTATCAATCCGCTCAGGACAACGGGAGGACACGTCACCTTGCAGCGACAGCGGTGCAAAAGGGAGGGACGGCACCACAGGGCATGGGGCACACCAGCGCCCCACACCTCCGCACAACACGCACCCAGGATTCCTGCGGCAGCTCCTGCTTGCCCATGCTGCATCCCCGTTTTGCCGTGTTCTCTGTTCTGTGGGCGGCAAACAGCCCTGTTTCCAAGCGACTTGCAAGGAGAGACGCAAGATGCCTTCTCGTTGTCGCTTTGCTGCCCATTCTCGTGCCTCGCAACGCCATGAAGCTTATTCTTAGGCGTAAGTAGTGTTCCCACAAGCTCACCCCATGGCCTCCAGCAGAGAGGCACTGACAGATAAGAAGAGCTATGATATACTGCTGCCTTAACAAGAACATCCGACAGGTTGAGGTTATCTGGCACTATTCAGCAGCCCTGAAATAACCGCTCAAGGAGGTCTCCAGCAGTCCCCTGCAGACCCCCCTTCTTCATCCTTCGTTATTTGGAAAAGGCATCCCACGCCCAAAGAGACCTTTTATTAAATCCGGTAATTTGGGCCCTGAGGAGGGAGCACACATCCCCAAATTGCGGAGACGGTCCTAGCAACCAGCTTTTTCCTTTTATGACAATTGGCTCTTGGCTCAAGCACCCTCCGCTGACCAACAGCTGCAGCACTACGACGCGGGCAGAGAAGTGCCAGCCCATTTACCGCTTCAGAGATCGTAACCAGCTTCTTGAGCTCCACCGAGAGACCCAAGGGCAGCCAGTGCAGCTCCCCAAGTAAGGCAGTCGGAGGGAATCTTTACGCACAATCCAATAGCATACGACAGACGGTATCCCTGCAGGGTACATTTATGTATAAGGAAAGAGGGTGATAAAAGTGCCTGATCATTGCTCCCTAAAATACAATGACTTAAACAACTGCAGTGATGGTCTGTAATAAACGCACTATTCAGTGCCATTCTGGGACTCCCTTTTCTCCCCACACATGCCTTGAACTTTATGATACAGAAATAAGGATAAAATAAATGATCAGCGACAAATGGCCTAAACTGAGAACATGAAATCTGAAAGGGGAGGTTAAATATTTAGAAAACTGTAAATGTCCTCCTTCAGATTTGAATTTTATCCGATTTGAAAATGTCACTATTGAGTCAAGGACAATTTAGAGACTAAAGAAATTTTTCAGCTGAAACAAGGGACATTTTGGAAAATCAGGTTCAAATGAGAAACATACACATGAAAGCTATCACTTGGCACTCATTGCTGTCTGCAAGCCCTGAGTGGGCTGTGGGACTCACTTTATTTTGTCAGCAGACATTTTTACACTTGTACAGGAGACCTCCAAAATTGTGACATTTTCTGCAGCTAATGGACTTCAGAGACTCCACAGGGAGACTTACTACAGTTCTCCACTCCCTAACACTGCCCTGAACTGAAGGATCTTTCAGAAAAAAGGAGATACATTACTAGCAACAGCCTTAAGTTAGAATCATAGAATCACAGAATCTTTAGGTTGGAAAAGACCTTCAAGATCATCAAGTCCAACCGTCATCCATGCCCTCTAGACCATGACACAGAGTACCTCATCTATGTGCTTTTTGAACACCTCCAGGGATGGTGACTCAACCACCTCCCTGGGCAGCCTGTTCCAATGTCTTACAACCCTCTCAGTAAAGAAATTCTTCCTAATATCTAACCTAAATCTCCCTTGCCTCAACTTGAGGCCATTTCCTCTCGTCCTATCTCCAGCCACCCGACAGAAGAGACCAGCACCCACCTCACTACACCCCCCCTTCAGGTAGTTGTAGAGAGCTATGAGGTCTCCCCATCATTATCTCAGACCTTTGGAAGTTCTAGCTGGAAAATCCAGACAGGCACTGCCTGCCATGACAAACAAGAATTTTTGCATGCAGAGTAGAGTGACCATCATATAGTTGCCATTCCTCCAACCACTCGTGAGGTACAGCCTCCTCACTGAGCAGCTACAGAATGACTGTAAAGGTGATACTGTAGGATGAAAATGTGGCCAGAAGATGTCAACGCTGAAGGTGGAACAAGATAAAAGATGCATTGTACCTTTATTTCAGGAGAAATTTATGAGTGACTTCTGTGCTTTACAGTAAGACTTTTCTCAGGATTACTGACCACATCTTGCATTTGTGCGTGAGTGCAAGAATTTAAAAATACCTGTGTGTGTATGAGATGGTCACCTCTGACACAAGGTTCCACAATTCAGAATTCCTGAATGCAAATCTCTTTTGGTTGGTAAGTAGTAATACATGAGGGTGAACCCCATGAAAATAAAAAACCTCTCCTGAACATTTCCAATGCTGTGCAGGCTCAAAAAGCAGACAGAAAATCATATTCTTCAGGGATATTGTTTACCTCACTCATTCTTAAAAGCCATTGCTGTGATATAATGGATATTCATTTACCTAGGTATCCTTTGCATTTACCTGAGCTTATCATGTCCGTGGAGCAGAGGTTGCCTCAAGTATTTTGTTTATCTAACTCAGTGAAGGAGATTAGAAATGGCAGAGGGACTTCCAACACTGAGAGGAAGGTAACTTTGGAGAATGTGCCAACAGTAACATAGGGACTGCACATGCAGCTCTACAGGCTTTTACATTCCAGGAGTGAACATTTTTGTGTCTTTCTTCATTCTTGATGTTTGTTGCTGGAAATGCCTTTCCTCTAAACATCCTTTTAAAAATAAGTGATATTGTCACTTTGGAGGATAAAAGGAGGCAGACAAATTATGAATAATCAAAGGTGCCCAGTGAGATACTAGTAAGTGTTGGGACAACTCAGTCTGGCAAAGGAGGAAGAGATGAATAAATAGCTTGCTTGTTGAGGTGTGTGTTTGCAGGTTTGCAAAGAATTCGCTAAACAAAACTCCATTTGATTCCAGGAAGGAGGCTGTGTCCCATACTATGAAGGAAATCAATGGTGCCTACCAAGCTGATCTAGGTAAATAACTCTAAAAGAGTTCCAGGTCTAAAGGCTGGCTGAATCCTGAGTATATGAGCAGGACACACAAACCCTAAGATTTTAATGCCACCTATAACAGTCTATCTGCAGACCTGCAGAGGAAGGCAAAAAAGACCAGTAGAGGACAAACCATGCATCAATAGGAATAAAATAAAATCTTTCCCAGCTCCAGTGGAAGCCCTGAGGCATGGAATTATTATAAGTATAATGCAAATTGTCAGTGATCTAATCTATTTTCTCATACATTTGGGGATACTGACACATCAGATGCCCAGGGACTCATAATATAGCCTCAATTTTCTATCTTCAGGCATTTTCCTATTCTATTGCGTTGTACAATTATGTCCATAAGCTTCTCAGGCTCCATCCTACAAGACTGAAAGCTACTGCTTCCAGTGCTTGGGAGAGTATTCGAGCCTTTCATTCATCAGATAGCTGGAAGCCTTTAGATTTCTAGTCCAAATGTATTCAGGATTACTCACTGTACAGCCATTTGATCATGTGATGAAGTCAATATCCCCTTCTGACATTTACTTCTCAAACATATTTATAAAGTGTTACCACACCCCCGTTCACTCTTTGCTGGGCTATACTAAACAAGACACGATCTTCTGATTCTCCTAAGAAGATGTGCGTGTTGTTGCCCTAACCATCCTAGAAATGCTTCTTTGCACTTGTTCAATTTAAGTAACTTTTTCTAACACACTCAGGCCTTAAAATTCTGCTGCATTCAGGTGGAAGCAAACAACACACATTTGAGCTTTTTGCTGAGACCCAGGTAACTCCTTTTTTGCAAACCCTGCAAAAATGAGAAAATCACTGGCCAATAGTATCCTGCTAGAAAAAAAACCCCACACCTTCCTGGTAGCCCCAAACAACACAAAATTGGTATTGCAATAGGAGTTCAGAGCTCTGAATCTCCAGCTAGTGACAGATGCCTCTCTACTGCAGGAATAGTCTGGGATGCCCTTCATCGGCTGCAGTCTGCTCTACGTGAAGCTGAAGGCTGCTGCTAGACCCGAGCTTTGAGCACTGTCCTGTTTCACTAATCAGCATACAACGGCTGAGGCTGAAAGCAGCTCTCCAGCTAAATATGCAGAAGTATCTGCCAGGGGTCAGTCTGTTTTTCATACCCAGATGCCCTTTTACCTCCCTGATTCCGAAGTCGTTGCATCACTCTAGGATATCTTTATGTACTGTAAGTGGATCAACCAGCCCTGCTCCAAGGCAAGGGTAAGAGGGCCATGCCTGGGAGATGGCAGGCTAGTTCAGTTTGACTCCTGCACCTGGCAAACTGGTGAGAGTCTGTAATAATGAACAGAGTTAATAGATATGTTTCTACTATGTAAGATACTATGGAAGAAGAATTGATGAGGACCCTGTAAAGAGAGACCGCGGACCAAATTTGTTCAGAGTTTTTTGTTAGTCAATGAATATGTGAATGAGGACAGTCTAGATGATACAGGAGGAGTCTCCCCTGCAAGTTGTTTTATTCCATTCTGCTTCAAGGCCCTACACTTGCAGCCATCCAGAGCCCATCCTGGACTAACTAACTAACTCCCTCGCTGAGAAAGCCTGGGTATGAAAAAGAGAAGTTCACTACATCCACTTCAGCTTTTTTACCCTGCGGACAGTACGGACACAGATTGTGCCAGATTTCACTACTTCCAGCCCAATCAGAGCATTGCCCTGTCACGGTAGAGCACTGTTTGGCCGGGCACACCTATTATACCTTCCACGTCGCTGTAAGAGCTTTCTCACCACTTCCATCATTAATCTCGTACCGTTTTACAAAACAATGGCACAAGGCCGCAGAGGGGCTGCTTGGCTCTGGACTCTTTGCAGAGACCTTGCTCTTTTTTATGGCTTCACCACTGGGTAGATACCTCAGCAGTTATATGAGACAGGTAAAGAATTTTCATCATGATAAATTTATGACAGCGGCCTCTGCTGCCAACTGTCACAGGAACACCACACAGAGACCTTTCAGTTTAAAACATTAATGTAGCCCACGCAAAGGCTCGAGTTGCTAAGTGGCATTCTGGTTCAGTTCAGCATACGTGCCCCACCATCCTGGCTTGCGCTAGATACCCAACGAGGGACAACCACTGAACGCCTTGCTCTGCACGACCGCCTGCCAGGGCTGAAGCTGTGGGTGAAGTTTCTGTGACTTCAAGCTTTTTGCACCAGAGCAGGAGTAGCCTCCCGACCTGTCCCATCACGTTTCTCTGTCCTGTCCCATCACGTTTCTCCGTGCCCTGCTCCATCTGCTAACAAGAGGAACAGAAATTTCCTTCTGTGCCTTAGCTTCTCTCCCTGCAAGCCCTGCTGGAGCCCTTTGCCCGTCAAAGCACAGATTACTTGTCACCTGGAAGCATCATGCACCACAGAAGATCTGCATGCAGTTTGTCTGCACTCCAGATATTTCCCACCTCCATGGATGGGCTGTCAATAGCTTGGGGACGATGACGACAACACAACGCATGACACGGACAGTGTGTCTGGCACTCCAGAAGGTTCCTAGGGGAAGGCTTGGACACGCTTTCCAGTATCCTGTAAACTGGAGGTTCCTCATTCGCTCAGGCAGGGTGGACTATAGGGAGAAGGAAGGTAGGAGAGGAATGTGAGATGGACGGAACATTCCCAGACACTTCAGCCCACCCATATCACCTTCCCCAGGACTTCTGACCACTTGGGAAACACTCTGTCACATGCAGATCTTCTCGGGGTAGGAAGTTCAGCAAACACCTCCTGCAATAGACCCCAGGTATCTGCACACAGGGGAGGATCAAAGCAACCCCAAGGGTTATCACACTGACAGGCTTTTGGACTGGGCAGGTCACTAGCGTGGAGGGCAGGAGCAAACAAGGAGAGCGTCATGGCACCCGTGCTTCCTGGGCTATCATTTCCAGTTAGCTCACAGCTCTTCATCTTCTTGCTGTTCAAAGCAGGCTAATGAGAAATGCACCAGGTATCACACGTGGGTCAGCTCTGCTGGTATCTCCTGACCTTTCTCTACAGGTTCTACCTAGTCTGGAGGTGAGCAGGTGTCGGAGGGAGGGGATATGTGTATCTGCTATGCTGGAGAAACAAAGATCATCACATCGTTCTCAACGCAAAAAATACGGAAATAGATGCATGTATTTACAACTGCTTTTCAACCACGTTTACATACGATTTTTATAGGTATATGCTTTCCAACCGCGTTTATAGATCGTGTTCAGGTGGGCAGGTGTATGCACGGTAAACGCATACACGCAGATGCATTTAAATGCGGTTACGTCCTTACACATGACCGTACGGTTTTCGCACATCTGCACTAGGCAAGTGCTACGCACACGTGCGCCCGTACGCACCGAGCCCCAGGTAGGCCGGTCCGTCATTCTCTGGCCCCGCGACCGAGGGCACACGCGTACCCCCCCGCGGGCCTGACACACCAGCCCACGCACCCCTGCCTCCCTCCCGGG
>JAVJGG010000039.1:5303835-5319125 GCA_035590195.1 Aviceda cuculoides | reverse complement strand
GGGAGGGCGGGCGGCGCCGGAGCCGTAGCGGGGGCTCGGCGGCTCCGCCAGCCCGGGCGCCTGGATTCCGCGGCCCCGGGCGTCTCCCGAGGCCCAGGCGTGATCCCGTTCCCGGCTCCTCTCAGGTTTGGAGTAAAAGGTGCACTTCGAGACACGGCAAACGTGGGAAATGTACCGGCCCGCTCTCAAAATGCCGCTGCCAGCAAAGAGCCCCCGCGGCGGGTTCGCTCCTGCTGCCCGGCGGCCGAGAGCGTCGGGTGTATGGACACCAGAGTGTTTCTGTAGCTTCGGCAAACACCGGTTTCATATTCCCGCATTCTTTTATGAAACAGCGAATGGGATTTCCACCCCCACTCTGTGACTTGTTTTTTGGTTTTGGGGGGGTTTTTTTACTATAATTTTAAAAGGGGCGGGGGGGGGATGTCAACACTTTAAAGGAGTGCTTGCTAGGGGTTAGAAATAATGCACCTGGATAAATAAAAATGGAAATCGTTCAAAATGTGTTTTGAATCTGTAGTTAGTAAGTTTGTATAGCTGATCGCCACGTCCTTTATGATATGAGTCTGATTTCAGCCTCATGCTTTGCTTATTTGTTTTACTTCTGCTCAGATAATAGAATGGGGCTTTTCTTTTTTCAACCCCAGATAGTTTCTCAGTTCTGGGTGGCCAAGTTCTCAAACTAAGTGGGATAAAATGAAATGCAAAAACTGTTCTCTTTGCAACCACAAGACAACAACTGTTTAAAGCTGTTTGTTTTCAACAGACTTGAATTTTGGGGGCTGAGCTGATGAGTTCTGCCAGCTTTCTTAAAGGCAATGTGTGGGAGTTTAGCAAGCAGGAAGTTCAGCAAACTTTCCCTTGCACTGCAAAGATTCTTAAAATCATCCCCCCAAAAAAACCAACCCAACAACAACAAAAAGATGTGTTTGGGATCCAGCAATACCTGTGCTAGTTTTTGAATGTTCATGAAAGACAGCTGTAAAGAAAGGCTATTCCTTGATATTTACAGTTGTACTACTGTACAGTGCTGATATTGTAAGAATGAATAGGCAGGGAGCAGTATAAGGAACCATGGCTGCTAAAATATATAATTAATTAAAAATATTTACATATGTGCTTAAAGATGTAGGTGAAAATCAGAAGAATCCTTTATGTGTAAATACATTTAAAATCACACCTCCTTCAGAGGCAACACAACTGCTTTCTCTGTGCTCGTTGAGTTACAAATGCTCTGCGCTTCCTAAGTGGAAGAGGGTTTTAAAACACGTGTGTGTATATACACATAACTTCTGGAGAAAAAGATTTTGACTGATTTATGTTGCCTGTGCAGCATGAATGCAGCAAAAGGAAAATGAGAGGATTCATTGTAAGCATATGCTTTATCAACAGTGTTTATTAATAAGCTCTTATGATATTGTTGCTTCATATGACTGTGTTATGTTCAAATAGAAAATGAGGCAACTTTAAGACTTAAAGCTAAGTCTACTAGCCTGGAAATTAATAGAGGCAAAATGAGTTTATTAATTGCTTTAACAGTTATTCATATAGCTGCTTTTATATCAGGTACTTTTCAAGAGTGTAACGATGCTTATGTATTTAGAGAATGTCAACTTTGTACTTCAGCAGGAGATTAATTCTTATTTATTAGATAACGTGGAAACCTTTTTTTCTTAGTTGCAGATAACTGCAAATGAGGTGAACACAGGAGTGGTAACAGATTTCTTGTTGGCTATGTGAATAGTGACTGGGGAGCACAGGGATGGAGTCTGGCATGGAGGAGATCCCAGTTAAAGTTGCAGTTCGAATCAGACCTCTGCTTTCCAAAGAAGTACTTCATAACCACCAAGTGTGTGTGAGATTAGTCCCAAATACACAACAAATTATCATTGGGAAAGACCGTGTCTTCACTTTTGATTTTGTATTTGGCAAAAACTCAACCCAAGAAGAAGTTTATACTGTTTGCATTAAGCCTCTTCTAGTGTCTTTGACTGAGGGATACAATGCTACAGTGTTTGCATATGGACAGACAGGTTCTGGGAAGACTTATACCATCGGAGGTGGCCACATTGGTAGGTTGTAGAAAGTTTGTGTTTTTTTTTTTTTAAACTGGTGAACAGTTTAACTTGCACATTTGTGCAAGTTAAATATTTAATACAGAGTGGATGATGCTGCAGAATTTTTAAAGGCTAGTGAAAACAGGTATAGTAAAAAAAAATGCTTCCAAAATTTATGTGATAATTAAACTGTTCTAAAAACAAATTCTCCATGAATTGGGCTATACTGAAAATAAGAAAAAAAACCTATAAAGTGCTCTTTCTCATTCCCCATTTTAACGGGCAACTTAAACTAGAATTTCTTCCTGAAATGCAGTGTTTTGGAGAGTCTTGCTACATTTATCTTACCTTGAAACTATCTGCTTTAGGCAATTCATTTTTTGCTTGCTCATTCATTGCTTCTTTTTTTGAGAGAGAGACATTTCTATGACATCATAGAAATTTATGATGTAAGTCTTCCAAATGGATATAAATAGATTATTCTAAATCTCTTGGTAGATATTAAAATCATACTTTTATTTAGAATTATAGAATCACAGAATCATTTAGGTTGGAAAAGACCTTGAGGGTCATCAAATCCAACTGTTAACCTGGCACTGCCAAGTCCACCACTGAACCATGTCCCTAAGCACCACATCTACATGTCTTTTAAATACCTCCAGGGATGGTGACTCAACCACTTCCCTGGGTAGCCTGTTCCAATGCCTGACAACTCTCTCAGTAAAGAATTTTTTCCTAATATCGAACTTAAATCTCCCTTGCCTCAACTTGAGGCCGTTTCCTCTCATCCTATCTCCAGCCACCCGACAGAAGAGACCAGCACCCACCTCACTACACCCCCCCTTCAGGTAGCTGTAGAGAGTGATGAGGTCTCCCCTCAGCCTCCTCTTCTCCAGACTAAACAGCCCCAGCTCCCTCAGCCGCTCCTCATCAGACTTGTTAGCACCTAAGTTAGCACCTAACCTATGCATTTTTGCAGCAGTGAGGGACTGCCAGGCAACCCCTGTATATGCTACTACCAGAGACTTCCAATAACACCATAGGTTTTAAGTCCTTTGGAGATTGAGTTCTAGTTTGAAGGGACAACTGGCATGGAATAACCCAAAGACTTCCTTTCATTTCATTTCACAGAAATCTAAATCATGAGGTAGCATTAAAACCTCCTCTAGCTACCTTTTGTAAACCCACTTCTAGCATGTCTAGGTAAAGTCAGCACTGTGTTTGCTCCCAATTGCTTATTCACTCTTCATTTTCATTCTTTTAATTACCCCAAAACTCCCACACAATCAGTATGACAAGTCACTACAAATAAGAGTAGAAAATCCCCAGTGTGATTCATTTAAGCTACCACACCATTCTCAGTCACTTTTCATACCTGAGCCAAATTCACCTCAGTCATCTAAAAAAGAAAGCTGTGTCCCAAGTCACTGCTGCCCTAAGTCACCTTGGTTCTTTTTAAATACTTCATTTTATGACTCCTTTCTGTCTTTATAGGTCCTTTCTATTTTTGGTCCTTGCTTTATACCACATCACTCGCTGTGACTAGTTCTTTTCCATAATTAACCTCATGTGTTCATAACTAACAGTGTTTTTCTTACTCTGAAAGTAACTTCTCATTTTGCTTCCTCTTTAGAGTATTCTATGTTGTACCAAAAACTTCATGAACAAATAAATATACTGGGAAACACACAGTCTCAGCAGGGTGTACAGTTGTGTGTAGTTACTCTTATTAACATGAGTAACACAAAGCCAAAATGAACCTCCAGAAGGAACCTAAAGGAAAACAATACCAAGAAATGCCAAGCTCACCATACACTATTTCTTCCTGTTCTGCCTGCAGAAACATGTGTGTTTCACACCAGGGCCCAGTTCTACCTGTCTAAGCCCACCTGTAATTCCAGATTAGACTTGCACACCCATCACCACGGATTCACATGTCGTGAGGTGGTGATGCAGAAAAGCACTATTTCCTTCTCTGCATGGCAACCCAGATACTTCAGGTCTGACCTAAAAGGAAAAGCTGTACTTTCTCACAGTCTGCAACCCAAAACTGAGGTTATGCCTAGCAACAAGGGGAAAACTGTGTGACAAAACACAGAAGAAAACCTACCTGCTAATTTTGAGGCAAATGCAAAGTCATAGAGAAACCTGTATTTTAAACAATCCAAGGTTTTTGAAAACTTGAGGACCTGTGCAGTTTGAAAAGGCTACATGCTTAAAGTCTTGAATTATCCCAGACAAATGACTACATTTCACAGGCAGTACAAAAACCTACCAACTGAGTAATAGCAGCTCACAGGTGTACAGAAAATCTGCATCTAACCAAAGGTAAAAATAAAGGAGAAATTAAAGCAGGACTATGAAGCATTTGGCTTGGAGAACTTTCCCAGAGAGGCCATCCATCAAATCCTGTACTATGCACAAACATGATATCAGACCCATGCGACATGGAACATTTTCTCATCAAGACACTTGGCATTGTTTCACATGTCTAATTTTCTGTGATTTTTTCCTGAAATTTAAGCTGCTATTCAGTCGTATGTATTTTAAACCTTTTGATTATAACAGCATATTTCAATATTCTGTAAAGTACAGTAGCAATGATTTAGAGATTAACAGCACAAATAAGATAGATGCCCGAACGGCATATGATATTCTTTGGTCAATAACAAATGAGATACTATCAGTGCTTTTGGATCCTGCTGTTTAACAGTAGCTTGTGTACTTGCCCTAAGAATGTTACTGCTACATCTTGGTACATCTTTATATCCACCTGTCTTCCTAGAATATGTGATATGATCACTTCAAAACTGCAAAAGTCTCAGCAGAAGTTGAGTATAACACAAAGTGTGGCAGACCACGAAAGCAAAATGACCCACACTGGTCTTAAGATGCAGGTCTCTAAAACTGTCCATAAAAACCTTTATCTCTTTTTTCATAATTTTCTCTTGAAGACTTCAGCATTATTGGAAAAAATCAAAACTGAAAAATTTTCATTTGTTTCAACAAAACAATATTAACATTATGGAGATAAAAAGGAAATAACCAGAATGCTACTTTCCACTGAAACAAAACTTTGATAGAAAAGGTGTAGTAATGTTTGCAAACAGTAGCAGCACATTTTTAAGCCAACACCAAACACATATCTGAATTTTAGTCAAATCCCATCTTTGCTGGAAGAGTATACAAGTTTTTTTTCATCTAATATCTGTACAATCAAGTGATCTGATTCAGCATAGTACATACAGAACAAGTAAGATCCAGAAAAAAACAGAGCCCCTCAGGCAAACTAAGTGGCTTTCTGATGTCCTAGCCGACATTTGTTTCCTAAGAATTACCAAGAAGTGATTAAGACTTACAATGAGAGGCAGAAAGACAAAAGATGCAGTTGGACAGTAATAGCTGCTCCTCTTCCCTTTCTGCTGGACATACAAGGAACATTAACTAGCCAGAGCTGTGAACACATCACATTTTAAACACTGAATTCAAAAATACTTTTTTTCTGAGAAACATAACTGGCTCATGAATTTATTCCACAGGGTGTTGGCTAGCTCTCCCACACCGCCATAGCTACACAGTTAAAACTGCAGGAGGAAGATCCAACAGAATCAGGAACATATGCAAGGTACAAAATGGATGATCGGGGCATAGCCCCAGGCCCTTGGTGTAGCTCCCTGGATAATCCACTGCTTTGAACAAAAGTAAAAGCATTACTGGATAACCAGTTTGTCCCCATTCACTGTAGGGCCACGGGGAGGTGGAGAACATTTGCTATTTGTACCACTGATGAGCCAGCCTCATCATCCATGATGCAACACTTCGCAGCTTGCCTCAGCTGAGCCTGTTCTCATGTTCCAGTCGTGTCTGTTGTTACTACTGAAAGATGCCTAAATAGCATGCAGGTGCAGAAACGTACTCTGAGGTGAACACATTATTGGCTTCCATGTCACAGGAGCTCGGAGAAAGAGCCCACCAAATCAGACAAAGCTGATTTCAGAAAGATAAACATCTTCAAGAATGTCCCATGATTACAGAGCAGCTTTTGAGGCACCACCACTTTTACTCAGGACACGGCCTTAAGCAAGGACTTCATGAATTTTCTTAGAGCAAACCAGGGTCCTGTCTGTGCAGTAAGCAAATTTTCACGTCAAAATTCACCAAGAATAAAATTTCTTTCTGTTCCATTTATCTGGAGGAAGAGTGGACTAACCCATGTTGGAATCCAGGTTCTCCCCACACCCTCCCGCAGGTTCCTCAAGGCTCACACAATGATACCAGCTTCTCTCTCTGAACTGCGCTGTAATTTCCGTTCCACGTCTAGAGCTGAATGCAGTAGTTCCAAGCTAAAGTCCATAAAAAGGGGCACTAAAATTAAAAGTTCTCCACACATGAAATGCAAGGGTTGCTGCCTGAATCACAGCAAACCACCACTCTTCAGCTTCTTGTATTAGCATTACTGGGTCAGCTCAAGGAACGCCACAAGCTCCAACTTTATTCATACGTTGCTGGCTGAAACCTCTGTGAGAGTTCATACTTCCCTTATATCTTAGCCCACACCATCTGCCACAAGGTTCATACTGATCTGTAACAGACCATGCAAAAAATGGAAATATAACAAAGGAGCTAGACAAGGTGTTTGCTCTAAATTATTATGGGCAACCAGTTGTGAGTTTTGACTGATCTTCAGAGCCTCACCTGAGATTTCCTAAACCAAACAATTTTATGAACTAAGGGGCTGCTTTTCGCTCCCCTGATGACCATAGCTGCTCCTGGGAGATTCTCCAGGACTATTCTGTGTACTGCCCGGTGCCCCGGGCCTGCTACACCTGAGCATCCTTCTCCAATGCCTCAACTGAATTTTCAGAACTTCTTGAGTATTTTTTACTGCTAAAAACTTGTGGGACCACATACATCATTCAGTGGGTTGAGATGATCTTATTTACTGTCTTGTGCTCAAAGAGCCCTCCACCACAGGACAGGATAAAAAACACACAAAAAGCAACAGTCTCAATCAGTCCAGGATGGACAAGGACAGCACAACCTTGATTGTACTCAAGTGATATTTTATGGCACAGGACAGGAAATGGAAAGGACTCCATTTCAGGCATAATGATAAGCTGCATGAATTGGCCGAGGTGTTTGCTATAAAATGACTTATTTCTGTCTCAGTAAGTATTTATCTATAAATAACATCAGTGCCGTTCATGGATTTTTTTCCCCTCTTGATGGCTTATGCCGTTATCACACTCACTTGACCCATTCATCTACCACAGCTGACCTGTGCAGGAACTTCTGCAGTAACCCCATCTTCTCTATCTTTTCCTCATAGATCCACTCCAAACTACAACATGGTGAAATAGCTCTGTCATTCAACTTACAGGTGCAGCCAGAGATCCAGTTACTCTGAATCCTCCAGGATAACTTTGTTCAATCTGTTTCACTTCAAGGGTGAAGAATGAATGCTTTGCATTCACTTTTTTTCTTTTCTTTCGTCCCTTTTCTGTGTCAAAGGAAATGAAGCCACATCCATTCCAATTATTACTACTATCTAAAACCTTTCCAATAATGAGGCATATGGACAGCTAAACATGCACAAACTAATCAGCTTTTACTGCCTGATAAAGTGTCACACTTATCGTGTTCTCTGATCAGCCGAGCTTATTAGTTCACTGCATATGACAGTCACAAATTTGCATCTATTATCCACTGTCGGGAGATTTAAAAGCTTCCTGTTATGCAAAGATTATCCATCAATGGAAGCAATTCTTAAGGGAGAGAAAAGAATATGTTAGTTCAGTGCTAGCTTTGCTAGGCAGGCCTTGTTGGATTTATCGTCTTTATCTGTTACATTGACTGCAACCATTGCAGCTGTTTTTATCCAACTATTTCAAAACTGATTGGCAATGTATTAGTAATAATTGTACTAAACACTCTTGTGAATCTTTAAGAACATAAGTTAAATGGGACTTCTTTTTCTTTGGTTTAAGGATACTTCATTATGTGCTCATAAAACCAAGTAGGTACCCGAGCAGATGTGAAGTACCTTTGGGTGTATTGCCAAACCTTCAGTGTTTGGCAATTTAAGAAACTGCTTCATCCTGCCCTGCCATTGCCATGTCATCCGAGGCCCAGTTATGGAGGGACGAAGCAGAGGTGGCAGGACAGGACAGGGCAGGCTCTCACCCCTCTGCAGATCACGGGAAGCCAAGAGACTCTACCTTGCTTATTTACCTTTTGAAGAGAGCAACCGGGGCTTTTATTATTCTCAATTTTACACCTACAGGAATGGAATAAAGGTGAAAAATCCTCTTTAAGAGATGGCTAGAGCTTCTTGTTCTCCATCTCCTCCCCTTGCAGTGAGGGAGCCCACATCATCTCTGCTGTTCCACTGTAGTCAGTGGTTCCCACTGCTCACAGTTTTGGTAGTTGCCTCCTATGTTTTGGGATGTTTATTAAGGATTCACTCTTTCACTAGGATACTGCATCCAACATGGTCTCCTCTTCAGCAGTCCACAAGGAACTCTAGATATATGTCCCTCTTCATCCCAAATGTACCATTTCTCGTACTTGATTTAATTTTCAAGAGATTCTGGGTACAATTCTACTCACCAGCACAGGCCTGCGTGGTGCCACACTCCACTGCACAGCAAGTAACCAACTCCTCATCTCAAGCATGTATTTTTACATGCTAATGCACAGATATGCAGTCAATCTCCAAAAATAAATTACAGATAATCTTTATCTATTTACATATTCCAAGCAGGGAAAGGAACAACTGAAAATCAGAGCCAAACAGTTTATCTTGCAAGCGTCAAGGCTAACCCATGTGGGGTTCTATATTGTTGATTCAATCTGGCTCCATTTTATTTTCCCGATAGCGCCAGTCTCCTTTCCTTCTCATTGTTACCTTCAGCCAGAAGTAAAAAAAAAAAAAAAAAAAAAGCTGATACTTATTCCAGCCATGAATCAGCAAACAGAAGATAGCACATGAGCATTCAGGATGGCATCTTCCCTAAAGAGATTAATTGTGGCAAGCTTGCTTGGCCTTCTGCCACTTTATACTCCTGCATAACAATTTCTGCATGGCATTTCTGTTTGCCATCCTGCCCCTCCAAATGAGCCTAGATAGTTAGTGTAATTGTGCTCTCTAACAAGTCAAAAAGAGGGAATTAGCTGCCCTTTACTTTCTGCTCAGGTCAGCTAATCCTCAGGGTGGTCAGGCAAGTTGCAGAGAGAATGTCATATAGAAATCACATCAGGCAGACAGGAGTCGAGTCCCTTATCAGCACTTGTATAAGCTGCCTCCACATCCAGAGTGTGAGGCAGGAGTGGGGGGGAGAGGAGCGACAGGAGCAACAAGGCTGGTGGGTGTATGAGCAACCCTCCCACAGGCCTACAGCAATGGAAAGGAAAGCTGAACATTTAAATTCATTCTCGCATCGATCTGCTCAGAAAGAATGGGACTACAGCTTGAAAGTGTCAAAAAATGAGACGGTAACTGGCAATGCAATTCTTAATTGTATTTGCAAAGAGTATAAAATGGCTGCCCCTTTCTCCAATTCCTTTCCATATTTCCAAGCAGATATGCCTAATCAGAGTCATATTTGGGTAAAATATAGACTGCAAAGCTCAACATGATTAAGGTCTTTCAATAAATATGTTACAGCATCTAGTGACATTTATTCAGGCACTGGTAACATTGCTGCTGATGATGAATAAACACACCTGCTTGGGCTAACACTGCACCTCCCTTACTTATTCCAGTCTTCACAAATACCGGTCTGATCATCACTGAACCAAATCAAAAGCTGTAGCAATCACAGAGCACCTCTGTGTATGGTGGCCAGCGAGCGCTAGGATTTCTGGCAAAAGCATGAATTTTCCATAATGGATTTTTTGATAACCAGTAACAAAAAGTAAACCAGCAGAAACATCTAGTTAGTACTCGGTGATTATATACTTCAAGGTTGTATGACAAATGAAAGAACATGGAGAACGCAGTAACAACTTTGTTGTGATAAGCAGTACTTTCATGTTTTGTAAGATGCCCCTTTGCCAAATATGTCTGTCATTCATAAAGGCAGAGCCATTTAACGGGTGGAGGAAGAGAAATGTTAACTAACTCCATTACACAGGTATAGCTGAGAGGTCCAGCAAATTGTGCAATAAAAGATCATTATTGCTTATAATCCTGTGTAGACAACTGACCTGTGCAGTTCAAGCACTGCCATCCTTGACCACAAGGGACTTAGAGTCATGATAAAATTACAGTAATTTTTCTAGTAAATCTCTTCTACTTCTAAAACACACAAACAAGCACGAACGAAGCAGAGCTGCCAGATACTACCATTATATATGAAAACTATAAAAGACACCACATGAAGAAAGTATTCTCTGTCTGTGGATCCCAAAAGAGAAAGATGGGAAAACATAATTCTCTCCAACTTAGTGACTGGGAAGATGAAGCAAAAAAGACTGCTTTGTGACTGTCACACAGACCCAAACTGCAACGTGGTGGCCCAGTGTCTCACCCCTCTGCTGTGGCAGTTTATTCTTCACGTTGCACTGCCCTTTGAGACTAGGCAACTAAGTATTTATAAGGAATATAAGAAGTATTTAGAAGAGGAGAACATTAAGTAAGAAAAAAAAAAAGAAACAGACAAAACCTTTTTCAAATTAGAAAACAAATCACCCCTGCTGTTAAATACTCCGTAACCAAGGGTACTGTGTCATTCTCTCAGGTCTTTTTCACCCAAACTACTTAATTCCGGGGGCATTTAGCTTTACAGGTTTAATTCAGTCTGTGAAGGTAACAAAAGATAAGCTGTTCATTGAGACCATTTCCCTTTATGGCTCTGCTCATGAGACTCGAGCCAAGTTCTGCCCTGGAGAAGAGGCACTCCAATCTCCATTGATAGCAAAAATAGAGTGAGATATAAGTCCCAATTTAATTGTGACTATTTAAATCACTGCAAAATAAACTGTTTTCCCAGGAGCTTCATGAAGTAAAATGGAACTAGAAACTATTTTTTATTCACGTAAACAAACTGGAAGAGTAGACAATCTCGTTAATGAAAAACACTGAAAATAGCTGAAAGAATAATTCCAAGAGTTGCAAACACAACACACTGTAGATTATGGAGCGGCAGCTGATTAGCAGTCCCATCCTTATTTTCTAATGGTGTGCAATTAGTGGTTTCTTAAAGAAGATGCACATGGCATTTCTTCAAACTAAGCACAGGCTCTGTTTGCTAAAGACATGGGGCTTCATTCTTACCTCAAACATGTTGCAATGCCAGGATGTGCCCTCTCTTTAGGCTATGTTCTCAAATAACTACTGTACCACATTGCAACACCACTAGGCTCATTCTCTGAAAAATCTTTTAGAATGTCACAGAATGGAGTCTTTTTTAACATTTCAGTCATTATCTTTTACTAAAAAGGAATGCATAATACCTAGAGTATATTTGCCAAGGAAGCTGGCTGATTTATTTGAATATTTGCACAGCTTTTGCAGCAAATCTCCTTCACTGTTTCTTCTGCATTTTCAGATCAGAGGAAAAAACCAAGTATTTCAGTAGCATACAAATGGAGCAAACAATACCAGCCCCAAGGGAGCAGGGAGTAAGAAAAAGCCTAAAAAAACATACACACAGGAAGAACAGAAATCAACTTTAACTGAGTAAGGGAATAATTTCACGCAATCATGGACCTAACTGCAACAGGAGTTAGAACAAAACACCACATTATAAGATGTCAGACATCTAAACATCAGCAAAAGAGTAATAACAGGATACACCTCTCTGATGAAGAGCTTAACACAGTGTGCTAAAAGTTCAGAGAGTACAGCATGAAGTGAACTTAGGTCCATATCCCAAAAAGTCGTCTTACTGCTCACATTACCAATTATCTCAATTAATCAGTAAGAATTTTTTTTTCCACACCATGAGCTTTTTCATCAGTGTTGGAAATATCACTGTGCATCCTAATGCCTACAACAAATACAAGGTGCACATGTGTATCTGTGGCTGGCTATTTCTCCCCACAGCATATTTCTTTGTGCAACAAAGGCGTCTTCCACAATGATGGAACTGCTCCTATCCAAATTCAAAGACAAATGCTTCAAATAGCATCAAGACTGCATTTTGGGAAAGTCACATGGATGAAAAAGATTTCAACTTGGAAAATCCCACAGAAAATGAAACTGAAAATTAACCCGGGTCTAAAGAGTCCTGGGAATGAAACGTGTTCAAGCTCCTTTTTTTTTTTTTGTACCCATACCTCACAAGGCATATCCCTCACCTCATCCAAATATTTGTGAGAGGGAAGAGCATGATGGCTGAAAACCTTTTAAGTGTCCTGCCTTGCCCTATGTGCAATTGCTTTTTCATTTGGAAGTGTCAAACCACCCATTTCCAACTAATTCTGGGAAAGGTCATTGGAGAGGAATCAGAGGGAAACTGCTTTGCTCCCCCTTGCTCACATAGAGAAGCAATCAGCCCTTCTAGGCAAGCTTGGCTGGGGAAGAGCTGAGATTACACCTGTGGGCTGTCCCCTCTCCCAAAATCTTTCCTGCAAAGCACAGGCATGCCGCTCTGCCTGTGACACTGTTCTTGCCATCTCACTGCAGGAATGACAGAGGCAGGCAGAGGTTCACAGGGACAGAAAACTGTTTTCTCTTGTATTTCTGCACAGCCATTTAGAGCCAGACCTTGATCCCAAAAGTTTCATACAGATAAACAAGTCAACAGATCAAATTATTTTCTTAGGTAGGCTTCAGAACAGAAGTGAAAATACTAAAGCTAAGGGAGAACAGAGCTGAAAGATGGGAGACAGCAGAGCTGAATGGCTTGGAGTTATCTTTTACACATTCCCTTTGCAATCTGTATTACCAACTTTTCTGTTGAGATATAATAGAATTTTGCATATTGTCAGTTATTTGAGAAAGCAAAATGAAGTACATATATTCTATCTATCAGAAGACTTGTAAATTGTATACGCAGCAGCTCATTAAATGTCTAACTAACTTTCACTTCAGGCAGTTGGAAAGTGCTTTAAAAATCATCTATCGAAGTGATGAAGTAAAGGACAAATGCAGCAAGGGGTATCCACATGTGCAACCAGCAGTGCCTCGCCTGATGGGAAAAGACATATAGAAGTAGAAAACAAATGGATCTACTGTTTAACTCACCTCATTGGTGACCCAGGAAGCTCATTACAATTCTAAAGACTTTCTTTTTGACTCCAGGCAGGTCCCTTACAAGCACAGGCACAAATGAATTTGTAGCTAAAATCAGGTACTGCAACCTCATGCCTTGAGGTCTTGGTGCAGGACTCTGAATCCTGCCCTTTTTTCCACATTGCCTGTGCAATACCCAGGGAGCAAGACCAGGCCAGCATGAATTTTGCAACAGAAAGTTTTCATTCAGTGTGTACCTGGCATATGCCAAGAGTGCATAAGAAGTCACAGATAGAAGAACAACTACCTTAGAGATGCTTACTTCACTTAGAAGTAAACTGGGATCACGCCATCTCAGCTCTGTGAAGGCAGAAACACTCTGGGCCAAAGCAGAACTCTTAGTGCTGGAAAACAAAATTAAAATAGAGACATGAATCAGCTATAAGACTTTAACCATCTCCAGCATTAGGTAACAGCTAAGCAGACTTTCAATTATCATTTTTGAAGGGGCACCCAAATTCTCACTAAGCACCTATCCTCAGCTTGGGCTCCGGTCTCAATTCTTTGTCTGTGAAAGAGGGTGAACAGAATTTGCCTGTTACATGGGAGGCTGTGGGGCTAGTGCTATGATATTGAAAGAGCATCAGTCATAAGTACCCATGAAATCCTGGAATCCAACAAATTTAATATTAGTGTAGAAAAAAGTTATCTTGGCTTAGATATAGAGTATCCTGCTGGTTAAAATTATTTCTGTTTTACAATGTTAAAAATCTCTGTGCAGCAGTATATAAATTTTAAGACTAATTATTTTTAATGACTGTTTGCTTCAAGATGTAATACAACTGCTATTACTCCAATTACCCATTATTACTGTAACAGTATTCAAAAACCACAGCATTCAAAAGCCACAAACTACTCACTCAGCAAACAAAAATTCTTTTCTCAATGGGCAGTGGCTTTTATTATTTCACCCTTCACGCAGTCACTCTGCTGCTACTGCCTCATTCTTCACAGATATCTTCTGCAGAAAGAAAAAAAAAAAAAAAACAAACAAACAGTGAGCTAATCAGGATTAAAATTCCTTTCTCTGAGTTCCTGCCATGGGGATCGCTCTGTTACTACCCAAATCAGCTGGCCCTGTCTGGCCTTCCAGGCTGTGCTGGTGGCATTATTCTGCCTGTGCTGTACCTGAGTCAACAGCAGAGAACATAAAGCAGACTCCCCAGCACTGATTGAAGAGACACCTCCTGCCTACGTAGCAAAAGCTGCTGATGGAAAAAGATCCCAAGGAGCAGCTCGTGTGCTGTTTGCAGCAGAGCCACAGGTGCTCTCAATCAACAGCAGGCAATGAGGCAGCGCAAGACGCTCTGTTAGGACTGGGGGACTGGAATCCTGCTTTTATCATAGGATTAGATGCTACAGCCACTGCGGGCCAGCTGTTTTTTATAAAGAAAAAAGAGGCAGCACAGCACCCCTCTAGGAGTACACTTAGCATGACAAGCTCATTTATTCCCAGCAGTTGTTTACCACTCTGTATCTTTCCTGCAGCAAGTGAGACAAAAGAGAGGATTTGAATGTGAAATGGCTTAAACATTACAGTGGAAATTTGGGGGAGGGGGGGGGTGTCCGGATTCCCTCCTTACTGCAAGACTCGTGGAGGCCTTCTGCAGCTTGTTTCTCTCCTGCACCTCAGCAGTCCTCTACAGAAACCAGAGATACTGGTAGGCAGTACAATAACCTACTAATGACAGGACTAATGATAAATCTCAGCTGTGTGAGATCTCAGGGTGGGAAGGGCTACTGACCATCATCGTGCAATTTTATTCTTTCTTCAGCAAAGAAGTTTCCAGTCTCCCTCCTCCCTGACAGGATCAACCTACTGAAACCAGTCCTCACCACTGCTGGCGTGATGAGCCGAAGTCACCAAAGCTGTGACCATACACTTAGTGTCAGGGTTATGGTATTGTCCTGGTTTCAGCCGGGATAGAGTTAATTGTCTTCCTAGTAGCTGGTAGGGTGCTGTGTTTTGAGTTCAGTATGCGAAGAATGTTGATAAC
>JAVJGG010000039.1:5244410-5274119 GCA_035590195.1 Aviceda cuculoides | reverse complement strand
AAGTCACCTTGAGCTGGATGATGCTGCAGGATTAAGGCCTAAGGGAATTCATCATATTTAATATTAAAGACTTTACTTTGACACAATTTCAATTGACTACAACAAATCAAAGCAAACTCTGCAATAAATGTCTTCATAATGCCTTGTGCTGTAGCTGTACTTTGAAAGTCCAAAATCAATAAAAACAAAATGGTGACATATGTTTGTATTATTTGGAAAGCTAAATGCATGCAAGGGATCTGTCACTGCAGGATTAATAGAGTACAAGATGTTCTGTTTGTTGGGCATCTGATTGTCTGTCTCATAATATGAATTTTGAAATAGCTAGGGATTTCTGCTACTGGATTTGCAGGTTTATGCTGAATTTCACATTAAAAATAAATCATCCTGTATGTATAGTTCTCTTTTTCAATTTACTGCAACATAACTTCATCAATCCACATAGGGAATAGGGCCATACGCATAATGAGTAGAAATCTGATAATAAAATATTAAGTAAGACAACGAAACAAAAACATTTGAAATATTAATACCAAGGCTCTAAAATACCCCTCATTGCCATTCAGCCTACATTTGGTGTGCACATACCTCTTACGTGTGGGTGGAGTGACAGCAGGAGAGTGCCAGGTAGCTTACTCTAATGACTGCAAAATAATTTACTTGAAATTAAGAAATCCATTTAACGATGATGTAAATGAAAATAAGACGCATTCTGTTGTGAGTTGAAAGACATTATTTTTACTCTAGTTGGTAAAATTACCTTTGACTAAGTAATTATTCACCGCGTTAGGACCTTTTCCACGTCCCAAGCGCTTCACAAAATGGACTTGAATGTATTTGTCAAGACCGATCCTTGGCCGTCTCGGTGGCTGTCCTAATGAGGCAGAGAAGAATTCCTGGCACAGCAAGGTCCCTGCGGTGCTGGACGGCTGCATAGCCAGCGCTAAGCCTGTACTTAAGCATTCCCTTGACTTCAAGCACTCCTTTGCAGCAGACATTGAATTGCAAGCTTAAATTTAAGCATATGCTGACACTTGCTTGACAGCAATGGGAACTCTGCATATTACCTATGTACTTACCTGAAATCAGGGCACATACTTTTGCCCTCACCTTTTTGGTATCTTCTGCAGATTCGGATACTGAGGCCCCTGGAATTAATCTAGTCTTGGATTCATTTTTTAAATACATCTATATTCAAAACCCATAGGCAAGACTTTTTCAAGATCAAATGCTTTTGGTATTCCACAAAATACAGCTCTTCCATCCCATGTGTCATGCAAATAGGCTCATGAATTGAGTAATTCTCCTCAGCTAACCAGGATCATATTTACCTAACTGATGTGAACAGACAAAGGAAAATATACCACTCGCTCAATGTGTGCAAAATTTATGGTATGTAGCTAACATAATGTGTTTAACAATTTTATCCAAGTTTCAATCTAGGACAAAACAAATATGTTCATGTAATCCCAAGCCATATTACAGCAGTTGCATGCAGTAAGTGATTTAAAGTTTTAATTCATCATTAAATACACTGTACACATACAGGTTTTTCTTTTAAATAATAATATGCAAAACTTCCAGAGTCATTAACAATTTAATAAGCTGTTTAAACAAGAGAACTCTTTGAAATGCTTGATCTGTGCCTATGCCTTCTAAGCATCATGCAATAATTTATCATCTTCACAAATTGCTTGTCAGCTGGACCAAAAAAACCTGTTCTGCAATCATCTCCATTCTGAAAAGTCTTTGTATAACCTTTACATCAATAGGTACAGGAAGTATATGGAATCAGATCAAATACATTCTTCATTGAGAAAATGTTAATTGGCCTTATCTATGTCATTAAGACTTGCAGAGAACCCAAGGAAAAACTATTCTACTTCCAGATCATAAAGGCTGCAGTATCTACATTTTATTTGCAATAACATAAACAGTCAACAGCAATAATGACCAAGTAGAACATACCAGACTTGACAGCACAAAGTCAACTGCAGGACACGGGTCATGCTACTTTATGTTTTCAAAAGGTTATCATATATCTTCACCTGCAATTGGGGCGTTATTTACCTAGACATCCACCGGTTTCACCTCCAACTTAGGCTCAGTTTTTGCCAAAGGAGGGTGAATTAGTAATGAGGTTGACCTTCAGCATTGCAGAGCCATTTCAGTTCTCCCCTACTTGAGCTGGAGTGGAGTTAGTATGGCATGAATTTGCTATACATATGTCTTGGGAAAAGGACACACGGGCAGAACTGGTAAAACAACACGTTTCCCTCCAGCACACCAAGGTGAAACAGCACGTGGGCAGCTTAGGGCTCTACTTTCCTTGCCTGGGTATTATGCAAGGAACAGAGGCAGGGAAGATTCTCTGTCTAACCCCTGCCTAAATTCAGTCATGATTTGTCCCATAACATTAAATTTATGATTCATTCGTCAAATGAACTATCACATATATATGAGGGAGGATCCACCAATGAACTGCAGCAAAAATTTCTAGGTATCAGCTTTCTCCTTGCTGCCTTCCCACAGTAACCTACGGCTGCCGGTGGGAAGAACTGCCCTCTCTCCAAAATACTTGCTCTCCAAAATACTTGATGAGAACACAGCCATGTAACACGGTCTGTGGCCTGCACTCAATAAAAAACTCCTACTGAGAATAACAGCAGTTTGAGTGAATATCGTGACTAAAGACATACACAGGGCTATAATTTGACACTCGGCTCTAGCTGGTATCAGGGCACAGCCACTCTGTAAAACCAAACCACTGAGAAGTCCAGCTGCAGCTTTGAGATTCTGAGCTTGGGAAAAGAGCAGCACTGCAGAAATTTGATCGACACCATAACTAGCTCCGTCTGCCTTTATAACCCGAGCATAACCATCCAAGGACTTTGCCTTCTAGTTCTCCCCCATTTTTACGGGTAACCCTTTTACAGCTTTCTATTGTGCCACATAGTATTTAGTCAATAGAGGGAAAGTTTTACTGCATTTGAAAGTATAATACCAATCTCTAAGCGCTGCTTACAAAGCCAGCTGACAAGTAGCCATTACGGTTTTACATCGCAACTTGCATTCTGGTTTTATTGCATTTTTAGTTAATCACTGACATATTGTTAAGTAGAAACAGAACTATTCTAAAATCTGACTCCATGTATTTCCATATCCAACTCCCACTGTGGAGGTGAAACATCCTATGGAAATCTCTAAGACTGCAGTGACTAACCTCATCCAAATTCATGGACTTCGATACACTGCAATCAACTTCATATTTCAGTCCCATTTCTGTTTTCTACACTAGCTTATAAAACCTTGTTTTATAAGCCTAAAGATTATCCAGTTTTAACTGCAGGGGCAATAACAGTGCTTCTCAGGACTTGCTGGTCTCTAAATACCCACACTGGCACCTCACAATGCCGAAGCATTACATCTTGTTCCCAGAGTCACATTGCTTTGTTTTATGTTACTGAAGTACACGAACACAACACAATTGACCTGTCACAGCAAAGAAATTGGAAAACAGCTTGGTTTTTGAAAATGCAGGTTAAGGAAGAACCTACGCATGTCTCCAAGGCTGTACCTCTGAAAGCGTGCTTCCTGCAGTTTGGGATGGATTTGTAAGGTGGCTTTGACATTTTGTGAACACCCCCAGCCAAGCATTGTGAACTATTTTGTTCATTTCACATCCAAGATCCTACAGCTTTTCAAACATTAAAAGCATATACTACTGGAAATAAACTTGAAATTATAGGGCTCTGAACTCTCATTGCCTGCCATTTAAATTGCAAAATTACTACAGAAATGAAAAGCTTTAGAGATCAGAAATGTTCATCCTTAACTAGGACAGCCATCCAAAACAGAGTGGCATCTACTAGCAAAGTTAGTAAAACAAGGGAAAGAGAAGTAATTCTTGTAACAGAGATATAGAAGCTAATACGGTTAATACTGTTGCCAGCGATGAACAACGGTGGTGACAGGACTTGTAAGACTGGCATGACAAGTAAATAGCTGGGAGGAGAAACTTTGACTAGATGGCAACTAGAGGACTTCCACCAACGGAAGGAGCAGCCTTGCAGTGGGCAGGTTTCTGGAGCCTTGCGTCAACATATGCATAAGAAACGCTACTGGGGCCACAGAAACATTTTAATCCTATTCTCTTTAGGTTTTGGTCCTGGAAAAAATGAGAGCAGGAGTCCAACACTGAATTCAGACAATGCTAATATTTCTACTAGTATGATCCTATCCTATAATTTGACACGTGGAATCATATAAACACATTCTTCTCTAACCTACAACCTGCAGGTCTCAATAGCGTATTCTGGACTCAGTAGTAAATTACTATAATGTCAGTGGGTGAACTGCATGGAGACCAGGTAAAGAATCTATAGCAAATGAAAATAAACTGGAATAGACTGCCTGTCATTAGGGACTCCAGCATTTACTCGCAAGGATCAACTCGATTCAAAGCACTGCTGAAAAAAAGGTTGCCTTAATGAAGCTGAGGTCTTGCTTGGCTTGTAAGAAATTATATTTTCTGTGTTTCAGATGCTTTGGAAAAATATCTGAAGACAATGTGGTGCTTAATAGAGATGTTTGTTCTTAGTTACCACATGCATTTTTGTTCTAATTTCACTGTAGTTGATTCGCAGTGTCTCTGGGCATTATGAACCAGTTTTTCACTACACAGTGTGCCACAATCTCTCATTAATATCAATGAGATATGTGTAAGCTTCAAAAACCACTCAGCATTTGGCAGGATTAGGACAACTTGACAAAATGAGCATTGAAATAGCCTTTCAAAAAAGACCCGTAGCACTTAGCACTGCAGTTGCATAACTCCAGCTGGGTTGGGAAGGTAAAACAAAATCAAGAGAGACAGAAGCAAAGTACTGTATCACTAATGCAGTGACATCCCCTCAACAGATTGAAATAGGCTAGAAAAATAAATGGAAGTCTGAAAGCACCATGTGGAGCTATGGATCCAGGCCCTTATATAAGAGTTATATCATACAAGGGAAATAAAACATCATTTGACTTACATTACTCACCATGCTATCCATTCCAGTGGTGTTGCCAGAGAAGAGTTAGGACAGATTTAGCCCCATGCAAGTTGTCTTCCAAATGTGAGTACATAAATTATGATATTCTGTCCCCATTTGAACACTCAAGTGGCACTGAAGTGGATATTTGTACCTCATAGTCTCACTCTTCCACCAATATGCAGAAATGGGAATCCTCAGGCACCCACATTTACAAATTAAGCAAACATTATTCTGTAACAAATGACTACATACTTGGAAATTATTTTAAAGCAATCTGAAAAAAAGCCTACAGGGGCTCTACAGATTTATTGCAAAACAAAAACAGCATTAAACTGCAAAACAATGAGAAAAAATAACATCATCTCCCATATGCTCAATGTGTGAAATGGATATACAGCCCTTTAGGTAGCAATAGTAATAAAGAAAAGTCATCTGGGTCAAATGGCATATTTTATTTATTATTAGCATTATTTAAACTAGACTTGAGGTGTACACAGTGCTCTAAAAACAAATAAAAAACCGAGAGATCCCTTCCCTGAAAAACATACAATCTGAAGTATGACAATCAATGCATAATATCTTCTAAGTTTTTGCAGCGAGGAAAAATGTCACAACAAAAGACACATTTCAAAGTTTTTAGCTATGAAGTGAAAGGCTAATTTTTTTTTTTTTTTTTTCTCCATTTTATTACAGAGCAAGCAGCAATTTGGGTTCAGATGGGCCCCTCCACTAACATAGCTGAAGCTACAAACAGGAATATCTCTAATTCTACCAAGCAAACATAAACCCAAAACAAACCCCATCAAACAAAAGAAACCTCAGATCTCATTCCTTGGGTGCCAACAGTGCACTATATATATTTCAGAGGAGCTCACGTGGAGTGACCCAGAGTTTCAAAGGTAAGGCAAATCTCAGACATTCCCCCGTCATTAAACTAACACAGAGTATTTTATTAAGCGCATGTCAGTGCTACGAAAAGTGTCAAATCCTGCCTGGGTTTTTCTCAGCGCATCAGCTGGCTCATACCCGTGAACAAGACCCGTCTCCCCTGGACCAACGACAGAGCCGCCAGGCTCGTGCTTTCAGGCAGTTTCTGAACAAACTTTGAGGCTGCTCCTCATCACTAGCCCAGTGGGACCAAGCCCAAGGAGGGTGCCCCCCATGCCTGGTGCACCCCCCTAAACAGCCCTCGCGCTCAGGGGGGTGACGGCAGGGCACAGAGCCTCTTTGACACGGAGGGACCAGATGACAGCGGTGGGTTTGGGGGGCTGGAGGCTTCTGCAAGTGTCATGTGTTGAAACTGGAAAAGTATGTGCAAGGGCACTGAACTGCTCACTGAGTGAGCCTGACGCAATAAAGCCAGTCTTTTTGCCTGTCTGTATTGCAAGCAGATGAATCATAAATTCTTGAAAATCCAAGTAAGTTAAAAAAAGATGCAAAAGGCCAAAATCACCGTCTGTCATGGGAATTATCTGATGACCTTCCAAATATACAAAAACTAATTTCTGACACCCCAGGGTGTAGCAAGATGCAAAGGAAATCCAGAATGGACAAAAATGTTACAGTTTTACTGTAAGAAACAAGGGAGATGGACTGCCAGGGGGAAAGTTTGGTGGAATTACAAACAAGACATATCTTTCTATATCTGTGTAACATATATATATAGTATAAAGGTACACACACATGCCTAAATACATAAAACCAAAAATGACACACTAAAACATTCCTCTTCTGTTATGCATCCATTTTTTTCAATATTTTTCCAACTGCAATCCCTGACAGTACCTTCTAGGTGAAATAAGATATTCTAATCAAATCTAAAAGACCAGACAAACTGGAAAATAAACTTAATAGCAGCATATAGCAATGGCAGTTAATGTTTTTTCTTTGCTGACAAAAAGAATGGATACAGCACTTAATTGAGCACCACAGTTCACAGAAATGTCCACAGAACACCTGAATGCATCTACCCAATATTATGTTTCCCTGTCAAATCAAAAAGTCTTACCCCCCCACCCCCCGAGGCTTGTTACGGAGTATTCTTAGTACAATTCAGAAAACTCACTTCTCTCTTTCACTAGCTTTGCTAGAGCTGAACGAAACAACACCAAGAAAAGAATTTGCCTCAGGTTATTTTATGCAGCCTTTTTGAATGTTAAGGGCAAAAATACAAGCAGACCCATGAAGAATTTGCAATAAAGCTCGCTTCCACAGTTAAGGAAATGTGGAAGCATTCCCCTAGTGAGCAGTATGTACAATCGCAAAAAGTTGGACCATCGGCCCAAAACCTGTGTGTACACTTGGCAGGTAAATGGGCAAGACTAACACCTCTGTCGGGATCCCTCCTCTTCCGATCGCGGTGACTGAAGTGCTCAGATTGAAGTCTACCTTCCTCGGCGATTTTCATACATAGAGACTCACTTTACTAAAGACTCCTTCCACCAGCGACAGCCACCATATCGGTTTTCACCTGGGTCCACAGCTACAGGAGCCAAAGCGAGTTTTGATTTTCCTCTCGAGCCGGGCAGTCCCAGATGTAACACAGACTGCTGGGGCGGCCGCTGCACGTCAGCGTGGTACCCTCAGTGTCCCACTCCACAGACTTATGCCTGCAGAGGAGCTCGTCCCCTGTACCTATTTTTCCTACCATCTTAGTATTAAACCACAATGCGCAAAGAAATAATTTACATTTCCAGAAGCGCGATACATAAAAAATAATTAAAACATTAAATCTTTCCAAATAAATGTGATGTACACAATTAAACTCAGCACTTAGTATGGGGAAAAAATCCCCTCGGACTAAGCTTGTTGATATAGAGAAGACCAGCTTGCAGGTCTTCTAACTGATTTTTATGATATCCTCATACTTTTGTCCACCTCGTTATGATCCTGTCCCCAGCAGCCTGCATTAACTAGTCCACGCTACTGGAAACATTACCTCCAGCCATGCTTACGAGTGCTGATTTTATTTCTCTCAGTAATTTCTTTAATGTTGGGTGTGCATACAGTATCCAGTATTTCAGCTCAAATTTACACAACACTTCTGCTCTTTCCTACATGCAAGTGTATTTCTCTGAATTGGATGTCTGAATATAATGCAAGAACATTTTGCTTACAAAAAAACTTGTTTATTAGCAACATAAAACTGTCACTTGTTTATGCCCCACTCGTAAATACCAGGCCACATTAACATAAACTTGCCAAACGGAGGGCAGGGAGGAGAGTGGGCTATTTTCCTTGCCATCCTTCAACAGGAGACCAAAAGAATAAATAAAAATCAAGCATGGTGGGAAGAGTTACTATTCATTCTTGTAATTCCCCCCTGGCTCCAAAGAGGAGACACATGGCCTGGAGGACACGAGCGTGCAGAGCCGTGGCCAGAGTCCCCTTATTTACCGCCTCGAGTCCCAGCCATGTTTGCCAGCTTGACTTCACAGGAGAATGTGTTGGCTCATCTTGTGAAAATATATTGTCAGGCTATATATTTTAAATGCTGTCTACCCTCCTTGTAAGATTCAAGACCTAATCAATCCTTTATGTTATAACCAGGTGTAAGTCATAAAGGGGTTGTTATTACAAAATTTTATAGAGTGAGGCGCTTAGATACTCGTGCGGCAGAGAGGTATATAAACAGCCCACCGCACCCTTGTGTTTTCAGGTACCGATGTCGAGATTTCTACCTACTGGTCAATTTTAAATATTTTCAGTTACTCTCAACCCACTGGTTTCAAAATTCTAGAGTTACATCTGCTGCTGGTTTATCAAAGCTAAATTCTCCAGCCACAGAAAGATCCTAATTAGACTCACCAGGATATTTCAGCTTTGAGGCCAAAGCTCACTGTTGGCATGCTGTAGCACTCAATTTTACTTTGGACCCCTGTTTTGGAGAAACAAGGGTAGAAATTAGACTAGAATGACAAAGAAACCTTTACAGACTGTGCAATGTGTAAAAGGTCAGATTATAAAGACGGTAATCTACTCTTAAAATTAAAATCTAAAGCAACGACAAAATACAGCAATTCAAAATATACGTGTAGACCTCATTGTTAAGTTACCAAAATGTCAAGGCAATAACAAATGAATCCCAACTAAATTTGTATAAACACTTTTGAATTCATACTTATTTCATGTTAAAACCACTTTTTTCAGTGTAACTTAAATCACTGGAGTATAATTTAAAATGAGAAGGCCCATACAAAATTACCTAAACTCATTTCACTATCAAGAAAAGTTAAACAAACGCAATAAGTTATTGCAGAGTTAAACTCTTATTTTGTTTGAGAAATACAATGTAATTTTATTTAGTTTAATCCATGATTCGTCTTCCCATTCACTCCCTGCACTGCAGAATCCCATCTAAGCTCGCTTCAGCTTTGGTTAGAAATGGGGTGTCCCACTTGCATTTCTTGTATCACTTCGCTTTATGAAATTCCTTCCCTGTCAAATTGCTGAACAGGCCCACGACCTCTGCCTAAGAGGGAGAAGACGCAAGCCCGCGGTAGCCGTCGGGGAGCAACGACGCTTGCGCGGTGCAGCACTGCTCATCGAACTTGTCCTGCACACCCACGGAACCACGCGTCTCAAGGAATAACCCAAGTACTTCAGTTGCTAAACAGCAATTTCAGAAGTCTCTGGGTTTAAAACCTGAACAGATTCCTTAATAAGTGGAATTATTACGCACATTTTGCATCTGCAGTTAGCGTTTGAGCTGCCCGCTCACCAATTCCCTGCAGTAGCCTGTGCTCCTCTCGCCAAATTCCAGCAAGTCACTACAGTAAGTCCGTCCCACCTTTGGTGGTGTCTCACTCTGCTATTTTTGTCCTAGGTGATTCTGCCTCCTGTGTAATTTGTCAAAGTAGTTGTAACTCAAAGGATCCAGTTCCCGCCCACGCAAATTGAAAAAAATTTAGGGCAAGACAAGATACCAGGTATCCACAGTGCTATTACTATTATCTTGATAAAATAGCAGGGACACACATTCTGCCTGTCACAATTAAGGTGATAAATGCCTGTTTCTGTGAGGCTTGTTTGAAAGTCAATTATGCAGATTATTTCTAGAATACAGACAGATGGTCTTTTCCCCCATATGAGACAATCAGGTTGAACTTTGATATGTGCATAAAAATACTGTAATTTGTCAAGCTCCAATGGGGCCATTTTATCACAGATAACCAAAAACTATATGGATTTTTATATTTGCCTCTTTTCGATTAACACAGCCTATGTTCCTTTTTATTCAGAACTTTTTTTTAATGGAAGCTTTGCTATGTTTCATCTTGAAGCCAAATATTGATCTTTCAGTTTAGTCTTCAGGTTTTGATTAACGCAGAAAGTTGCCAAGCGAGCGGCTTTTTGTTTGTTTTCTGTTAATTCTTTTTTATTATTCACTTGCTGCAGTAAATCTTGCTTTTATTGTCCAACCACTGAAAAGAAAAAATGGATTGATTTGAGCACCTAAATAATTTACAATGCAGAGCTTTTTGGAAAGACTGATGCAATGTTGACCATCATTTCTCCCCCTTCTCTTGTTGACAATAGAATATTTTTGATTGACTTGAAAGGAAAAAAGAAAGATGATTGATTTTGACATGTTAATCATGGTTTAATGCAACAAAGCTTTAGAAAATGAGTGTTTAGTAAGACATGTTTTTTTAACAAAAGAAAAATAAGCTATTGTAAGTATGAGAATTATTATAAATATTTTTGTTGTAATTTTCGTTCTCTATCAGGCAAAATTTCATTCTCCTATTTAAAAAATGAGTTATGTTTATTTTTTTGTTCACAAATGTTCTGACTGCCTGAATTCCTCTCCATCAACTCCATAATAGGTTTGCTAAGCAATAAGAATAAATGGAAAAGCTCTGACAAATGTAGGAAAGGATAGTCTGAAACAGACTATGAGAGACAAAGATCCTGTTTCTTGTAGACACTTTTTATATCATTGTGGGCAAATGACTTGGGCTCCCAGGGAAACACAACCAAGTCAAAGACCTAGCTCCGGTCCAGTCCAATCCAGGGATGCCTTAAGCCTGCTTCCAAAGCAATAAAAGATGTCATCGAGCATATAAATATTAACTAACATTGTAAGTTCGTAATATCTAGAGTCAGTAATAGATGCTGTCTTATCTCTCTGAGGCTGAGTGTTAAACAAAGTAAGGTAAATAACACCTGCCTAATCTAGGAACGTTTTGAGGTATCCAGGTGAAAAGTGCAATGGAAAGACAAGGTATTACTAAGGTGACTTTTTAGATACTGGAAGTCTTCTTTGGCAGTACTACCTAAAGTATGTACCATGAACCATTGGTAAACAAATGGTTAGACCCAGCTAGATGTTAAGCCAACAGGTATTTAGGTGGAACATATAACCTGCTTTAGCTGTACGAGGCGTAAGATTGATTATCAAGGTTCACAAGGAGGCATGGATATCAGAATCACCAAACCCCACAACATTTCTGCAGAACATATAAACACGCACCTCAAACAAATGCTCTCCTCAATCTACTTGCCAAAGTACTTGCATTATCTAAAAGCTTCTGTTCAGCACTTCTCCATAAGCACATGCTGACTTTCAAAACAGTGCTTTAAACAACTTCAGTTTTGCCAAGTCAGAAAGTTGCTCTCACGATATTAATGTTACCAGCTCTGACCTCATCCACCTTCCAAACAGCAAAATGGTGCACAGTAACCTACCAGCCATACTGGGCTGGGGCAGTTACCACTGAATGTGTCAATATTTTTACCATCTTTTCTGTTATGGTGATTGTTCAACGTCTCTGGATGTGTAGTACCTTTATTGAAGACAATGCAGTTACTCCAGATTTTCACTAGCATCACTAAGAAAAAAAATTGGCTCCATATCAATAAAATGCTATGTAAAGCTTGTAATAAATATGCAGCTTTTCTCTTGGGAATGTACTACTTCGTTTTCACTCCAGGGGAATATAATACCAGCAAGCACTCAGGGGTCCAGTAACTCACATGTTACTATACACCTGCCAGATACATGTGTGTGCTAGCTAAACATTATTTTTGTATTCTCTTGGAATACAAATTAAATTAGGCCATTACCTCAGTAAGGTTCTGATGCACCAAACATACAATATCACCATAGAATTAGCAAAAGCTGTAGATATGCTTAACTGTTCTGGACTGGAGCCTAAATTAGATTTCCAAATAGAATAACATATGTCTTAAATGTCAAGCTACACCCAAAGTCAACACTGTCCTTATGGACCATTTTGTTAGTTCAGGCAGTTGTATTTTTTTAATTAAATCATAATTTTAACACAACACAATCACTCTTCTAGTCATCACCTACTTAAAATCCAAAAAGAAAAATGCCCTAAAAAATGAGCAAGTTTTGTGTCTTTCAATTATGAACTCCTATTATCTCCATTCTTTCAAAATGTTACTGAGACTAACACTTTTCCTTGTATGAATAACCTTATGTGTGCATGGTAAGCACAAATGTATTCTAGGACTGCTTATTTCCATGTTTTTTTGCTGCTCACAAAAGAATTTGCACATGTGGTGAGGTCTCTGTAAAGATCAAGAAGGCTAAACAATAACAGGTTATACCAAATTTGGACAGTTTACATGCAGAAAGAATGTGAAGCCTGAAAAACTTACATGGTCTGCAAATCTGTAAAAGGCAACACCCCTCATTTTAATGAAACTCTATTCATATCAAGTACTTGCAAGTCCAAGGTTGTAAAGAGGACATCCCAGTGGCCTTAACTTCTCCAGCGAATGTGTTCATATAACAGGATCATCTTTATAATTGGATGTGTCTACCTCGTTTTCCGTGACTGTTTGGCAAGAGTAGAGGCTCACTTATGCTACTGGATGTTGGATCAAACCTCACAAATGTTCTCAGTTCCTCTCCTCTGCTTTGTCTGAGAGGAAGAGTTTGACACTGTCCTAAGATAAAAATGGAACTTCATGTAACTGGTTCTTCATCCAGGCTGTTAGCATCTTGCAGGCCAGTGAGCCTAACCGGGAGCATTCAAACACACATATACAACCGCATTCTCTGCTTTAACATGCCAAACAATAAATATTCAAAAAACAAATTTGTTGATGGAAATGTGGAGGGTGAGCAGGACCACTGACTTCAACGAGGCAAAGCCCAGGGCAACAGCAACGTGACGCAGCCTCTGGGAGTCCAGTTCTCTCTCCTCCTCTAACCCACTTCACCTTCTCTGGCCAAATGGTGATCAGGCATTGAGCCACAATCCTTTCACACCAGCCCACAGTAACTGGGATTTTCAGATGATCTGGCCAGTGGACCCAATCTGCTTAGTTTCTAAGTTCGCCCAAGATCAAACTCACTCACTACGGCTATACTCATATATGAAATATTTCTTGAATTTAACAATGAAGGATGAAACTTCACAGTGTGTAACATATTCTATAAAACTGGACCAAGCACCAATTTGTATAAATCAACAAATCTCAGTAAAGGCAATGAAGTCAACAGAAGACCTCAGCATGTGTGTAAACTCTAACAATTCCACTGCCGAAGTTCAAAAATTTGGCTGCATATCACGTACAAGCGTATTTTAAGGTGACCCCTTTGTATCCACCATTTGCCACAACATTACACTATGCCACTACATGCAAAATGCTGGAAGAGTGAATGCAAGAACAACATTCAACTTGTACTCAGAAAAGTACATTGTAGTGCCTTAGTATTTTCAGGAGAGAAAGCACAGAACATGAAAGGATGAGCATACACTAACAGAGAAAGAATATACGAGACGACAAAGGAAAGTTTTTCAACTTAGTTTTAAAAGCACATTGTAGGTGGGAGAAGATGCTAGTGACAAGTGTTTTCAATAAAGCAAATTCATTATCATCAAGTAAAGGAATCAAAAAATTGTTGAACCTTGCACATCCTTAAAGCTACTTGTTGTACTATTTTCAATTGTGTTTAAGTTTACAAGGACAAATCAGACCTTTGAAACTAACAATTTCATTTTTAAGGGTGTCCTTGAAAGACTGCAGCCATATACAAATAAGTTACAGGGTACAAAAGAAAGCCACATAAATAACAAAAAACTCAGGGTGAATGTTAGCAATTGAAAACATACATGCAACAGCTACAAAATAAATTACTATAGTCAAAGCTGCTCCTCAGACTCAAGAGCTCATATGGCAGTCTTTTAAAGGTCAGCACTGAAGTCAGTCACACTGCAAAAAAAGCCCAAGAATATGAAATCCAGCATTCAAATGACTTCTTTGCCCACGGGTCCTTATTAGAAAGGTAATCTCTTTTCTATCACTGTTTAATAACATATCATTACTTTGTGAAGTGTTTTAAAATACCTGGAGTACAAAAGATTATATATAAAACCAATTCATTCTATTCCATCCCAAACAATACATAAAAAACCTGAAAAGAACAGGATAAAGATATTAATTTTACTGACAATTTTGTAACACTCCTTGAGAAAAAGCAAACAGGCATAACTCCAAAATTACATTGTAACCACAGGCCATTTTATCACGTGAAAAGTACAAAGTGATGATAATTTCTCCACTGACTTTAATTAAGCTTCTTGCAGACTCTCTCACACAGTCTCCTTCCTGCTCTTTTTTGTTATTAAAAAAAAAAAAAAAAAAAGTGAAGTTGCCCCCCAGGTGAATTTTGCCAAATGCTCATAGTTCCAGTGTCAGAACCATGCCTTGCATAATGGAAAGTTTACATGAAAAGTCAAGGTTTTGATGAATGTCACACTTGAAAGCCAATTAAGTGGGCTGAAAGGAAGACACAATTTCCCATTGTCTAATTGCCTCACAGCACCTTCAAGGTAATAAATTTGTCACATTGAATTATTAATGAGAACCGAATATTTGACTTGCAGCCTTGAATAGAAAGTAGTTCATTATCAGTTAGCATTGTTCCTTCCAAATAAAGAGAGGAGCATGATGGGAGTTAAAGAAAAGGTGTCAGAGAAAGGTTTTCCTCGCATCACTGTCTCACACATTGAACGTGCCTTTTGGTTTAACATTCTGTAAAAATTCCACTAAGGGGGAAAAATGATGGTGCATCTAATTCCTGATTCTCTTAGGCCTTTGCAGCCTGACAAATAAACTTCCATCTGGATTCCCCGAAACACACTCTTTTACTGTATCACCTCAAACACAAAGGTCGTAAAATTTTTAAAATTGGCTACATAAAAGTACAAGGAGCACAATAAAACAGAGGCCAGTTTTAGGTTTATGTGGCTTTTAAAGGCTTTCTGCCTTATCTCCTCTGCAAAGCATCGCTCATACATGTGGGGGGAGACAGGTAGATCAGTATATTTATTCTTACTCCACAGTTGCTGAAGCAAAGGTAATGCACTTGAAAAGCATTCATTTCAGCGCAGGAGACCTTTATAACGGTGAAGGACTCTCTGCTACACATCCTATGCACAACAAAAGAAGTCGAAACAAAGTGAAATCTGGGTCCTTGGTTGGGTGTTAGATCTGCATCTGAAAAAGGAATTACGAAATAGAGTTCATGTGGGCATATCTCGGCCTTCTCGACAGTCCAGACCCTGGCCACGTAACGCCTGGGACCTCCTGCGAGCTGGGGTCAGGCACACCAAGACGGCCCTAGAGGTAAGGAAACGGAAGCATATTTTAGGTTGCATCAGTAAGGCTCCACGTCCATCCTCTCCCACACGGCGTTATAAAGCCCTTGGCATGGCTACACCAGAGAAACACCTGGGCAAGAAGCTTGTAAGCACCGCGGCTCACGCTGCACGAGGTGGGTAACACGACGGTGGCGCTCTCTTGTGTTTTCTAAACAGAGAAAGCAAAATGCAAAAAAGGGAAGGGGCAAAATCGTGGGGCACCAAAAATGGCTTTAAAAAAGAAAATTAGAACAGTGCAAAAGGATGCTTACTCATGGAAATAATTATGGGTCCTGTTTTCTTTTTTCTGCTCATAGATTGAAAATCTTAGAGAATAGCCAGAACATAAAACTGATACTGGTTCTCCAAGAAGAGTTTGGATCCTGTTTACTCCCTGGATACTACCGTTCAATTAAGTGCACTACAGGTTAATGCACCCCACATTTACTGCTTTGTCTTTTTGAAAGATGTCATTAGCTGGAGAGGAGGATTCTTTGCATTCAGACGGTACTTGGGGGAAAGAGGAGAGAGGAAAGAGGTAATCTGTCTGTATTCTTATCGTAAAGAACTAGAAGAAAACACAAGGCCTATTAACACATGGAGAGTGAGCACTTGCATACATTCAGCCATCACTTGAACAGACGTTTTCTGGAATAGTTTGCATTTCTACAGAAAGAACCTAAAATCAGCTATTTGAACCACAGGGCTCCAGTTCACAAATTCAGGAGGATCTGTTCATAACTCCAAGAGAGCAAGCCCTTTCCTTTTTGATCTCAAGATCAATAAAATCAGCTGCTTTGGTGCCTGACCATTGCAGAACTCAAACGGTCCACCAAAAGTGTCTTTAAAACATCCTCATTCTCACTTTACACTAGGATTCTCCCAGTGTTATTTAAAAGCAAGATTAATACACACTTAACAGCTGTTTCCATAAACAGGTAATCACAGCCAATGATTATAAACTCTCACAGAGCGCAGAGGGTCAATAGGCCGCTTCTCACCTAAATTATAACCACCCGCTCCCAAAAGAAATCCTAAGAACAGTTCAGAGCTCATATCACTCCAGTCTGAACACAGCTACTGTGATTTGGGGAAGGAAAGCAGAGAGGAGGGAGGACAGACAGCCCGGCGAGACCCCGGGGGCTCGGGAACGCAGAGCGGCTGGCGGCTACCGCGAGGCAACGCCTGACAGTCAGTACCCAGCTTCGCTGCTGCAATATTACAGCGGCACTTGCTGCACTCGTGGTACTCCCGTGCACCATGGTGAATGTGCTGAAGAGCAACGGAGAAACAAAATGCTAGTTACAGAGCTTGCAGCGAAGCAGCTTTGGACATTAATACTGCTGTTCGTGTGGGGCTTGGCTGCAGTCATGTGTAAAGACCAAATCTTGTTCTCCTCGGGCAGAAGCTAAAGTGCTGGTGAGACTCTTCTGAGATGCAACATTTGCCAGAGAGGTTTGTTGATCTAAGAGGTGCTTGAAGGGCCTATTGCAAATACTAGCGTGAGCCCTTAGCAAGAAATCTCTCAGATGCCGGCATTTCTGGCACTTTATCAGTACTCTGTAGAGACGAGAATGCCTTGGGGCTTCAGCAGCTTTAATTTTGCAATGAATTTGACTCAGTGCCTTTCATGTATGTACCAATAAGACCTGCAGTAGAAACCTTAGAAGTTAATGAATAAGACAGGGAGATTTAGAGATTTGGGCATATAATTACTATAGCAACATGCGCTCTTTCTTGCACTACACCATGAGATCATCTATTAGGCATGCTGCAGTAAACCAAATAAATCATAGGTCACAAAACACAGCAATAAATCCTGCCCATATTAAATTGCAAAGTAATTAAAATTGGTATGGTATTTACATTTCAAATTCACTAATAACATCAGAAAAAATTATGATTAGAAGTACATCCAAAGCAGCCTCTGTAGTGTTTCTTCAACTACTCCTAACACGAAGCCCTGCTTTTTCCAGCAGGGCCAGGCATACAAAGGTTTTTAGATACATAAATGTGCAGCAGGCTCTTCCTAAGACTTTACAAGAGTTCCTTGCTTGAGTAGATCCCTAATTCCACTGATACCTGTTAATGAAATAATCATACACTTAAAGTCCACTCTACAAAAGCCCACCAAAATGGGCACCTTCATCTAGTTAAGTTTTTGTAGAACACCAAACAGTACTATTTAAACTGCTTATTAGCAACTTGATTTTTCATCTCTCAGTCCCACCTCCATCCAGGGTCAATCCAACAAACAAAAAAAAGGAAACGCAGGTGTAGCCCTTAGTGCTACTGTATATGTATTGCTCAAGAGCCTGAGTGGTGCCAGGCCTCATGCTTCCATTGTGCCTTGCAAATAGAAAATCTCAGTCCCCAAAATCTTCCAGGCCAGAATCTTCCATTAGTGCTGAAACAACAAGCAAGAAAATTAATTCACTCCTATAACACCTGACAAGACAATAGTGAAATGCTCATTATTATCCCTGACTTATAGGGCAAGTCAAGCCTTTAGTCATCCATGTCTTAATATACTCTCACTACAGATAGTGAACAACTTTCATCCTATTCCAGAGTAAAGCATCTACTACAGCTGATACACTGAAATTAAACTCAAGCTTTCATTACACATGTGGTAGATTTTATTATTCCATTGCTTTTCATGTTGGTCACCTGGCAGTAGTTGTTTCCTCCACAAAAATTGGGATGCAGCAATTAGATATCCTATGTTAGACAATGATATTGCTTAATCCTGTGCTTGTGCTCAGCACAGTGACTCCCACTTTTAAAGAGCAGCCGACACCTCCTGGCAACCTATGAAAAATGTCCTATTTTGAAACAATTTTGCTTCTGCATGATGGATGTGCTGTTTTTCCTTTCCCCTCGCTCTTCATTACTAACAACATTTGCATGAAAAATAGCATCTTCCTTCTTCAAAAAGTTCACCCGCTCCTGCTGCTGCTATTTTTTTTTCTCTGCACTTGAACTCATAATCCTATCTTTGTGTAGCTACAGCAGGTTGCTGTGAAAATGACTGTGGTATCGGCAAAGAGAAGAAAATGCAGCTGCTGATGAGCTCTCGGGAGGAAGGCTGGGTGCCAGCATTGCCCCTGGTAATCAACACAGAAACCAAATGGACAGCTGCCAACATCTAAAATTTTCCTGCCCTCAGCAGCAGTTCTCTGACTGTCAGCGCTCACGGCTCTAAGCCAGGCCGGAATTTCTGCAGGCACGCAGCGCTTCCGTCCCCACAGTGTCACACGCAGCCCGGAGTAGGAAAACCTCTGCCCCTTCTGCCCAGCGCTTCGCTGGCAGGGACAGCACGGATCGCCAAAGTCTCTGGAGATGCCACTCCTGAGTCGGACACAAGCGGGCCCCATCACGGGTGTGAGACAACCAGCGCAACACCTTTCCTCCAGCATCCCTCCTCTGTTCAATTCCATTTGGGAGACTGGCGCAGAGAGCGTTTTTCTAACCTGTTGCTTTTTATCCCGCGGCAGCGGCTGATTCTGGCCTCTCGCCCCTTTTCCCTCTGTGCCATGGGCCACCTGGTACCTGTGCAAACACCTTTCTCCCACGCTGACCCTCGCCCTCCGAAGGGAACGCCTGTAAAACCACCCCAGAGCCCCACTCGCTCTTCCCAGCCCCCTTTTAACTCCTCAGGGACAGCAAAGAGCCTCACAACAAGCAAGTCACTACTACGGCCTGGCATCACCCTGAGTTTCCCCTGCACTGTTAGGGCTGTATCCATCAGTTGTTTCCTGCCCTCGACTGTGTCTTATTTTGGGCAATCACCATCTTTTTTTCCACTGGGATTTTGGTGCGTGAATAATGCTCCAGCTTGCTCTGGCACCAGAAACAGTGCACATAAATAATAAGCAGGGGTGAAATATGAAAAGCACAGGCATATGTTCATTTCGCTCATCTCCCGCTGTTTTTGCTGGCCTTTAATCCCTAAACATCAAGCCAAACAATGAAATTATGTTTATGGTGAAATAAGATCTATGGGACTCAGTCCAGTCATTTTTCCTTGTGTAAAACTAATACACAAAAATGTTTCTAGCGTAGAGCTGGAGCATTCAGCTTCCCAGGGAGAGTGTTATTTCTGCAAGAACGTGGCCAAGGAAATTTACCCCAGCATAGAGGGAGCAAGAACCACCTACGTGCGGGAAAAAATTAGCCCAGAGCAATGTAAGTGGTGTGCAGACCTTGTGCTGGCCCTCAGCAGGGGCTGAATTTGTCCCAGCGTGCCCATTCCCACGCAAAGATACAAAGCACGCTGCTATCAAAGTGCCTGCCCCAGAGCATCGCTGCAGCCATCAAATTGCTATTCTCCACTTTCCTTTCCCAGGATGCAATTACTCAGATTGCATTATGGCTCCAGAATAAAGTGGGGGAAAAAAAGTCAACGGGAGCTACCGCATGCTGTAAATCCTCAAAAGACGCCCTTGTCAGTCACGCTGTGCCTTTTCCTTTCTTAGAAGGAGCTAGCTGCCGACTACCATGTTTTCTGTCCCTCCCACCTTCTTATCAGGATTACTATAATCGTTTGATTATTCTTTTCTATGCAGTGGACAAAAACATCAATCATTTTAAACAAATGTTTTAGGAAGTTAAGTTTAGCTTTCAAAAGGTGGCTATTTCCATGAAATATGTGATTATTCATAATGGCTTTAAACAGAATCTGTTTTCCCCAAACGCCTGAACACAAGTTGAGAGCTCTTTCATCTTCTGGTGTTCGCCCATTTTATTTTTTATACACGTGGTGGGCTGTATTCATTCAAGCAGCTCTGTAAAATACGAGGGATCCATATACAATGAACCTGGTTTACTGAGCAAGCGTAGTCTCCTCAAATCCAGTAATACATAACAGCAAAGGTGGAGGGGAGCAGAGAGCAGCGGCTGAAAGCCAGTCACCAGAAAAGGTAAAATACTGCAAACGGAGAGAGAAGAAATGGGGGAAAGCCATAGGTCCAAACATCTCTGTGTGAAGTAATTACACCTGTGAATTAACAAAGCAATAAAGCAATCGTGTGCCTAAGAGATGGACTGTGTCTTTGTCTCCTAAGGTGAGGCGTAATTTCCGTAGCCATAAAATTGCCAGGGATGTGGTGCTGGTGGATGCAAACGCATCCTGCGCCATGGGGCTCCAGTTAGGCTGGGCCATTTTATTTGCTCCACACAACCTGTTTGCAGCTGGAAAGGCTGAGGCTGTGACCCAGGACAGGTCCCTGAGCAGTCTGGACATGGGTGCAAAAGGCAAGCACAAGCCACGTGAAGGAGCACGCCAGCAGGCAGAGAACCAGCGGGCTCGTCACAGCCTGGCAAGCGCCGTCACCTCCTGGGAATTTATAAAACTCCACTTGCTTTACCAAAACCAGCTTGGGTGGTGGGAGATGAGACTCCAGCTCTGCCCATGCCTTCCCACTAAAGTTTTCGCCTCACTGGTTATTAATGCGATAAACACAAAGGCAGAAAAGATACTTTAAGGAAAATCAATGTTTTTAAGATAAAACACCAATGTAATTCAAACAGCCTGAGTCAACCCCTATAGTAAATTAAGTTTAAAATTTTAACAAACTGTCATGTAAAACTGGTGGTGTCTGACAAATTGAATTACGATAGTAATACATCACTCACAAAAGTATTATTGATAGTGACAGGAAGATATTGAATTTAAATTATTCATTTTTATTGATTAAACAGTATGTCTTCACCAAGAATGGGGCAAAACATCTGACAAACATTCAAGATTCATATTTCAGCTCCTGGAATAAATAGCTGTCAATCCACCCATGCTGGGCTTTTGCGTATTCCCCTGCAGTGGATCAAGTCAGCATTAAAACTTCACACGTGAAGAACTATTCACCCACATTTCTTGCAGCAAACACCAAGCTGCAAAACACGCTTTCACTTTCCAGAGCCCATTTTAAAAACTGTTTCTGTGAAAATGCGCAGGCGAGTGTCTACCTGCGAGCAGCTGCCTTCCCCGACCCCGCAATTCAGGGCAAAAGCATCTGACACAGGTGGGGTATCTCGGCCCAGCATCAGCAACAACGTGACATCCCATACCACTCATTCCCTCGGTCCACTACCAGTAAGGAGATTTCAGCTGAAGACTGGATCTTCAAGTCCACTACCAGTAAGGAGATTTCAGCTGAAGACTGGATCTTCAAGTCATTCAACAAAACCAGTCTGAACTTCATTCCCTGCCAGCAGCAGTGAGTTCCCAAACAAAATGAAAGGAGTAATTGCTTTCCGGGCTGGAAGACTGATCCAAGCCACACAGAGAATACTGACCCTAAGCAGCTCTAACACATGTAAACCGAGAAGAAAAACAATCAGGGAACAGAAAGTCAGGTCGGCTTCAATAACCAACATGCACTTCTTCCCCTCAAACTATTACCTGTGAAAAGTCTTGTGGACTGTTATTTCATTTAAGCTCCCTAGTTTCCTTGGCCAACTTCTGTCTTTTGAGGTTTTCACTAAGATAGCACTGAACATCACACAGGTAATAGGAAAAGATATCTATGCCAACAAAGAAGGTGGAAGCAACAGAATAAATTTTAAAACTTCACCCAGCCCAAAACCAAGCAACAGTCTCATATGGGAAGGGGGCCTCTTACATCCAAACACGTGCCTTTTATATTTCTTAGAGATTTTCAGCCACAGTAGCTTTCACACGCCCACAAAATCCCAAGCTTTCCCCTACCGCAAGAGAGGGAATGTCAGGCTGAGAGTTTGGATATGTTCGTGCTGTTAATATTTTTGCTTATCTGCAGAGCCTTAAGGGCTGAAGGAAAAATAAATCAACATACATATACATCTGGGTGATCTTCATGCACGATGAAGGGTCGCAGAGCTGGTGAGGGCAGAGTCTTCAGCTTCCTGTAGCAACCCACGCTCACAGAGCATGGGGAATGAAGCCATCCTTTCACATAAACGTACTGGGTAACTACTCATGGGCTGTGCCCATCATTAACATACACATGAATAAATGTCAAACCTTTCATCATCATCACACATTTTCAGTGGATTTGTAGGAGAATTTGAAGTTCTATTGCCTTTGTCTATGTCCCAATGCAATAACACAATGCTACAATGCCACACTCTGGGCTGAATAATCTTACTTGGCTATATGTGACTAGTTTTCTCTTTAAAACATTAAATTTGAGTCCGCATAGCTTGAGCACACGTGGTTACCAACAATACTATAAAATTAGCCAGCCTTTAAAAAGGAATTCTATTATTATTCCAGACAGGCAACATTTGGGTGCAAGTGCCAGTGAAGAGAAGATTTTTGCACTTTCACACATTTAGGATCTCAAGCCATCATCAGTATTAGCTTTTTTGATAAGCCAACACAGCAGACTGCTCTCTGCGCGCTGCTGGTGGTGGAGTCAAAGGCACAGGCAATTCATTAGCTGGTCCCAGGACACACAGACCAACGTGGCCAAAACAAGTCTGGGAGATCAGTTTTACCATTAGCCACTGCTTCTTCCTATGTTTATTGCTCATGTTTAGTTTTGACTTCCAAAGGAAGGTATTCACTCCTGTCTGAATTGTCAAGAGGGAATGGAAATGTAGTGCAACAGCTATGTGCCAATGAAATGTTTCACTGGAGCATTAATATGGGAGCAGCACATTTTATTCTTTTCCCTGGTCTGCAGAACAAGATAGAAGTAAATAAGATTATATTAAAGAAAGACCTACAAAGTTAACAACCAAACTTGTTTAGATACTAGGCTGATGTACGGGGGTTTTCTTTTTTCAGAAAAAAAAACCTCTTCATCTGCTTCCAGTTGACATTTTTATTTTCTTTTACATGAAGAAAAAGTGTCTTTTGGTACAAGAAAGTTCAGACTACTACTCGGATTATTTCTGTCTACTTGAAATAAAAAGGAATTTGTTTTATATACTTGACCTTTGATAAACTACTATACAATAAATCCTTTTCATTTCCCTCTCCCTGCTGAATGTGTATTTGGGCCAGTGTAAATACAGCACCTTTCAGCAGCTCTAAGGAACTTCAACAAGAGACCATGGAAAATTAGTTTGTTCCTAGCATTACTATGCCCTTGTTTAAAAGCCCTCTGTGATCCATCAGAAAAATACATCAAATAAAGAGCCTCAATGTTTAAATGATTCACAGCCACTCTACCCAAAAGCAATGAATCCAAGATTTTTCAATACCTCTTAACACCTTAACATCCAGTTTAAATGTCCACTTCTTAAAAGTCCATTTTAATACATTTCAGCTATTCAACAGAGAGATTCTGAACCATTAAATCAATTGGAATTTCTCAGTCCTAATGTCCTACCAATATTTCACAACTCATCCCCTTCATACCAAATTCACAGTCGAAACCTATAGGGGAGGCTTTGAATCACCAAAGGTCTACAACATTGGAATAAAACCTGGGACAAGATTTCTGGATACATATCTAAATCTAGAGGCTAGACTCTCTATTTTGGGGGGAACATAGAATGAAACCTGGGTCCCTCTGACTTCCAGTCACTGTAGACTCCCATTAGCACGACTCTCCTATTAGCAAGGACTCAGCACTTACACCACTGAGTTACAGCATCACATTGGTCATGGCAGAAAAATTAGCTCAGGAAACCTAAGAATGGACAGATAAGATGTTTTTCTGCGAACAGGTGAATAAGAGAGTCTGTAACTGCCAAAAAGGCTGAGCACAAAAGACGAGTTTTGGGAGGAAAGCAAAAAAGTTGCACCCCATTCCTCCAACTGACAGAAATCTCCTCTGTATTTCCACAGTGAGGAATTTCCAGGCATTTCTGAATGTCTGATTTTCAGCAGACAAATATGAAAAAGAATCTAATCATGTTGATAATTCCCCTTTTATCTTCTACCTAATCCAGAACTGCCTTGTGCCAAGACTCCTACACAAAGTCAGCAAGCCTTTCCTCTGCAAGACTGTTTTGCTGTCTGCTAGTTAGTATTTCCTGAACCTTTATTTTTCAACGAAAAACAATGAATTTCAGACAAGAGACTATAGGGAAATTTTTAATGATTTTAGATCATTTTCTTAATTATGCAACAAACTCTGCTTGTCTTGTTTAGCTTTACCGTTCTGCACATCTGTCCTATTATTCAGCAATCGATGCTAAAAATAAAAGCGGCTCTCCAGATCCTCAGGAAGTAAGTCCTATGCAGATGAGCACAATTAAAAAGCCATAAACCTGCTGGGTGCAACTCTCAGATGCAGAAGTGTCCAGCTGAAAACATCCATATAGCCCAGCTACGTCAGTGCACCTCTAATTACATCATCACACACAAAATTTCTGAAAAGATCCACTTTACCTTGAGTTCAGGCAAGTGAATAAGGCAACCTGTAACATCGACCATGATTATTTCTGTGATGCTCCTCTTACGCGCTAAATGCTGTACAGCCTCTGTAATAAGTGAGTCACATAGTTTGGGCAGTTTGTATACTAATAACGCCTCTAAATCAAGGCAGAAAAAAATGCAGTATATGACTTTGGAATGCAAATACCTAGAAGGACCAAGACTGTGTAGTCCTAACACCAGCTTTCTATTTTGCTTTAATCGCTCTGCCTTACCACCTCGAGTTTCCCTAGTGTCATCTGTTATTTCTACAGTTTTTATTTTTTCCCAGTGATAAAAGACTTTCCGTCACACAGAGCTATTTCCTAGACAGCAGCAGATGCTCTGTCTTGCACTATGTGCTCTCTGCAAAGTCACCGAGAGCTGCAGGTCTCTGTGCCAACCGGGGCTTTACCTTCACCGCCAAAACCCAGCACCGCTTTAATGCAGTAGAACTCCACTCTGGTGGAGACGCGGCACTGTCATTTTATCACGAGGAAAACTGCGGGGAGGCGAATACAGCGCTGACCTCTCCCAGTGAAGACCAGCCCCGCCGTGTCTCCATTCGGATTTTACAGCGGAACAGCTGACACACGCAGAGCTTGCGCAGGCCGCGGGTGAAGGAGGCAGCTGCCTGCGGGAAAGGACACCCTGTTTGCTTTGCGTTTGCCAGAAGAGACCGAGGTGGACTATTTCAAACTTGCACAGCCTACTGCTCTGTGAGAAGAGGGAGAGACGTGCAGCTTGGCACGGGGGGACAGCTCTGCCCTGCTACAGCCACTGCATCCCACCCCCGGCCCTTGGGACCTCTCCCACTAGGGTCTCATTCCACTCTTCTGTGCCAGCCCTACACCACTGGTTTTCCTTCCCTCCTTCTTTCTTTTGAAGCTGTGGGCCCTTCCCCAGCAAGCTGGAAACACCAGAGGGGGATAGAGAAGAGTGCTACTTCTGCTGGAGATGGAGGGCTGGAGACCAGGGAACGCAAAGCAGGATTTTTCAAGTCCCAGAATGAGATGAGGAAAGAAATGGGAGCCACAAAGTGGGAAGAAGGGAGGAGAGACTCCCTGCCCAAGCCCTAAAAAAACCCGGTCCCCCCACAGCACCATGTTCTTATAAGGAACCTACTCTATCTCCACTGCAAAACACAGTCCCTACGGCCGGGAAGCCGCCAGACAGCTGGGCTTGCACTGCGCTGACAGCAAGCACAAGCCACGCAAACACCTTTTCTGACAGTGAAAACATAGCTAATGCTACTCTTATTTAGAAGCATAAATGTAAGGATTGTGATTGGAAAGCACCAGCAGCAAATGACTTGCCAACCTTCACCGTGTGTGTCGGCAGCAGCGCTGGAAGGTGAGTTTGGGAGCCCCGAGAGCTGGCTGCAGGCTTTAGGGAGCAGCCGGTGCCCTCCCCGTGCCTGCTGCAGGGCCAGCAATGGTCGTGTCTGCACGTGGGGAGGCTGGATTTACCGATGCACAAAACTGGGCAACAGGGGTTGCTTTACTTACCTTTCACCCTTGACGCCTGTGCTACGAAGCGTATACTTCACCTTTAAGGTAAAAGAAATGTGAAATTCACATCGCCATCGAGCGGGCTGAGCTGACGAAGTTGCAAGGCCCATCGCGCCAAGCTGAGGATGAGAGGCAGTAACCCACAGGCTCACCCTGACCACGCTGACGCTACGGCACACCTTCAGAACAACTGCGATTCATTCTCCATTCTGCTCCGTTCTGAGGCTGGCACAGAAGAGCAGAGCAGAGCAAACCGCTCCCCTGCTGAGGCTGCAACCGCAGCGCCTTTTAGTCCCACCAGTTCTGCCTTTAGGGCTTCAGATTCAACTTTACACAAAAACAACAAGAAAATCTTGTCATTTAGGTAAATAGAAAAGTGGCTTTGCCTGAGTTCAAACAAAACTCAGTATTCTCTAGTGTTCTGCCCACATGCTGAGTTTTGGCAATTATTAGCTGGGAAAGTGCAGTAAATTGTTTTGGAAGATAAAATTTCTAGAGATTCCTCCTGTTCTTTCAGAAGGATCATGTGAAATTGCTCTTGATTCCACACAACACTGAAGACAAGCACTGCTAAGAAAACTAAATGACAGCTCATCTACTTGCAACAAATTCTCATTGCTGATGGAGACACTCATGAATTTAGCCGAAAGTTATTTGCAAATAATGTCTATTTCTGAAGTTGTAGTGTTCACCGTCATTTCTCTTAATTATTTCTGACACATTCCATATCATTTATGGCCCCCAATGACACTGGGAAATTAACTCTGAGTCTTCTTTAAAGAAAACGATCCAAGCAACAGAATTAAATGCTATGCATTTGTATTACAGCATCTAGGCATCTGAAGTAATCAACCCAGTGCATGCAATGACATGGTGGGAATAATACTCATCTAAACACCTAGGAGGAACGAGGGCATCCTTAGGCAGATTTTGCTCTCTCTCCAGTGTCCTTAGACAGCAACAAGCAAGGGACCTCCTGAACTTCCAAGAAACTTAACCAGCCCATGCTGAGAGAAAGCCAGTCCCAGCATGGCTTGCACGAGGGGCTCACAGAAAGGAAGAGAAACAACCCCCCCTTTTCAAGGAAGCCTCACCCCAAAATATCTGTCAGCCTGGAGGTATATGAAAGGTCCAGCTGGCCCACAATAGGAGCAGAATGCCAACCCTTATTCATCCTTTCCCCCGGTATTTGCCCATTTCCCCCAGTATTTGCCCACACTCCCTACAACAGAAAGGCTACATACAGTATTTTTTGACCTGTGCCAGAATTCTCTTAATATGATTGGTAGCTTCAGATAGAAGGATCCATGATGTACTTTGAAAAGTTAATGAAATCTGCCCACCAGAAAGGCTGAGCAATTGTTGTCCTTCAGCTGTGTCATATTTACTCTCCAGGGCTATTTCCTTTTCAAAGCTTGTGTGGACAGGAATAGCTTTCCTTCTTGTGGCAGGTGCAGGTACGAACTTAAAAACCATGGGCAAATTTATAACAGGGATTTGGTACCAAAAGATAGGAACTGGAAATTAACTCTTAATGGCTTCATATCCACTAAGTTCCTGTCTGCTCCTTTAGGTCTCTAAATCTTTTAATGATCTGCCCCTGTGGGCCAGCCTGGGTGGGACAGCGAGGTCTCTGCTGTGGGGGTGAAAGGGGAAAAAGAAAAAAAAAAAAAAAGAAAAAAGAAAAAGGACTGCTTCTTAAGCAGGCTTTCTTCAAAGACACGGTTACTCTCCTGAATAGGTCTCACATTTTACTAGAGCTTAACACCAGCTGAACTGCTTCTTTTAAAGTCCATCTCTTCCCACAGAGAGTGGTGGAAAGATGACCGGACAGAAGGCAAGACCCTAAAATATACTACCTCCTCACATTCATTTGAACTCAGACTGCTTGGTCTGACTGCCTTATCTCCCTGTTTTATCTGCAACCTGCAAGCATTTCCACAAGCAGATTCGTATGCACATAGATGTCTGGGGAATAGTTGTTCTTCAGACACATTTGAATGAAAACAAGGCAATATTATGCACAGATCAGAGACTCTGCAGCTCATCAGCACCTATTATCACTATGTAGGAAGCTGCAGACAGACAGAGAGACACACAGATGCAGCTATTCCATCAGGACAAGAGTGTTGCAGTGCCAGGGCTACACAACCTCGTGACAGCGAGGGTACCCGTGCTGGGTCTGCACTGCATGGTGAGACACAACGAGTGGCTGGAGTAGATCAAAGAGGGGTACAATGTAAATGCAACCATTATATCTATAGCAATAAACAGCTACCATGGAGGAACAGCTGTTTCATAAGCATTGTGGCACAGTCTCATTAAAAATTCACCTTTTTTTCCCTAAAAAATCCTTTTCTTTTTTTTTTAAATGCTGATCTTGCTGAAGAAGTGAATCCCATGATACCAGGCAGAGCAGTTTAGTGGTCTGCTAGCAGGATTGCAGTACCAGTACTAACGTGTTATGAGTAGTCTAAGGACATCCTTTATTCATCAACTCACAGCCTTAAAGAGGTTTCTACAAATAATCTCATCAACTAATAAATTATTTGTAAAGAGGTTATAACTAATGGAAATGAAAAGGGCTAAATTCACAGAATGTTATGAATTGGTCTGATAGCACTTGATAACACTCAACAAGCAAACTGGCCACATTAAAAATGGATGAAGTCACTGTCATAGAATCATAGAATCATTTAGGTTGGAAAAGACCCTTAAGATCATCAAGTCCAAGCACTGCCAAGTCCACCGCTAAACCACATCCCTAAACACAAAATCTACATGTCTTTTAAATACCTCCAGGGATGGTGACTCAACCACTTTCCTGGGCAGCCTGTTCCAGTACTTCACAACCCTTTTGATGAAGAAATTTTTACTAATGTTCAATCTAAACCTCCCCTGGCACAACTCGAGGCCATTTCCTCTCATCCCATCACTTGTTACTTGGGAGGAGACTAACACCCACCTCCCTACAACCTCCTTTCAGGTAGTTGTAGAGTGATTAGGTCTCCCCTGAAGCTCCTTTTCTCCAGGTTAAACAACCCCAGTTCCCTCAGCTGCTCCTCATAAGACTTGTGCTCTAGACCCTTCACCAGTTTCATTGCTCTTCTTTGGACACACTCCAGCTCCTCAATGTCTGTCTTGTAGTGAGGGGCCCAAAACTGAACACAGCACTCAAGGGGCAGCCT
>JAVJGG010000039.1:5209308-5228870 GCA_035590195.1 Aviceda cuculoides | reverse complement strand
ACAGCCAGAATGGTCTGCTTTAAGACTGTTGCCGTCCCAGATTCGGACAGGGGAAGAAAGCCAGGCAGTACAGCAAAACCTGGATCCGATCTTACCTTGCCCAAGGTGCAGGGGTGTTTGAAGGACAGCTCAGAAGAGGGCAAAGGACATTAAGTGGCTCACTGATGTGACACTAAGTAGGACAGCACAAGGTCTAAAGAAGTAAATTGTAACACCAGTAGGATAAAACTCAAACCCTTGTGCTTCAAAGGCATGAAACTCCTGCTGCTGCAGTGAAGAAGGGAAAGTCCTGGAGTCCTTGGTAATGCCTGATCCAGCAAATTTTTCAACAGGCAGAAAAGCACGGGAAACAGCAATGCAGAAACACAACAGGGTTTGAAGTCACAGCTTCATAGAACTCAATATTAACCAAGTTAAGGTAGAGCTTGCTATTAGAAACTATTGCTTTCAAGTTGCTTCTGCTGGTGTATTTATTAATTTGGGGCTTTTTAAACATTTTCTGTACAAAACAAGAGATTGATTTTAGACTTTTGGACTATACACTGTCCTACTTTACTCACTATTTCCACTGAGCTGCACGCAGGCTATACTTGAGAGAGCTCCAGACTGAAGTAGTCTGTTCAAAATGCCAGGCATGCTTTTGACAATCAATACCAACAATAATGCACAAACAAGGACTCTGCATTTGCAACTAAAAGACATTATGTACTTCTAACTTGCATCCTCCTGCCCAGGACCCCAAGGGAACAGCCCTGCCACCAGTAACACCACAACACGGAGCAGCCCTGTCCATACCCCTTTCCCTAAGGCTCACTCTCTGCATCAGAGAGAGGTAAATATTGTCCCCTCACACCATTGAGTGACAATTCCCAAAAGAGGAGCCTTTGAATTATCAACCAGCCATTTGTATGGCTGAAATATCAAGAAGCCAAAACCAGGGTCACGAAACAACCATTCCAACTTCTTCCTCATTATAAATTGGTTGCAAGCATTTTTCTGCTTGCTCTAACAGTATGAAGTTGGAAGTCACGAGTGAGCAGAGCAATTCCCGCTGCAGCTGGATAAACCCTCCCTTCCCAATCTGTTACAGCTGTAACAAGATATACGTGGAGAAATAATGTTGATCAAGGTGGAATAATATTTAGAGCAGAATGTCAGGTTCAGCCACAAATAGATTTGCTTGTGGAAGCAGCTGCTCCATCCATTAGAATTTTCTAATAAACTGTTATGAAGATTGACACCTTGGAAGTAATTAAGTATTAGGTATTTTTAGGTAATTACTGCAGCAATAACATAAGACGTGCTCATTTTCAGAATGAGGAATTATCTGTAGCTCCCGTTGCTGTGCTCCTTTTAATAATTCATAATAGTTTTGACACCAATGATTATTTTTGATTACTCCAGCTTTTCAACTTTCCAAACAAACTAATAGGAGTAAAAGAAACTGTTTAAAGCTGGGGGGAAATCCCATCAGTTTAACTTCAGCAGGTCATATGGACTTCTTGGGGAAAGGATAACACAGGAGGCAGGATGACAACGCACCGATGAACAGCAAGAGATCCATACGGAAAGCAAATACCTCTAAGTCAGGATCCTGTGCAGAAGGGCAGGAAAAACATTACAGCAACAAAAGTAGCCATCAGAAAATGATTTCTTGTTACCAGGCGTGCTCCCACATTTGTTAGGATACTCAGACGCTGACTCTAATGAGGAAGGCATATTTTCACACGGTGCCAACAGCTCTTGAACCACCACCCACTGAGCTCGGACTTGTTCCCCAAGGCTCTTGAAGGGCACAAAGTTCATCTCGGATGTCCACTCACCAGGCCGCATCCGCAGAGCGAGCCGTCCGGCAAACCAGCCTCGCCCCAGGCGCATTCGCGCGGCCAGAGGTCAGCGGCAGTCTCGTCGGGAGCCACGACATCGCAGCCGCACGCAGAGCCACGCTCAGGCGCGTGCCGCTTCCACACAGCATTTTGTCTGGGAACTGCAAAAAAAAATACAAACGCAAAACTTCGCACGGCTACGCTTGTGTTACGGGTTTGTGTGGCGCGGGGTTTTTTTGGTAGGGGAGGAGGGCCCGCAGGGCTGGCTCCTGTGAGAAGCTGCTGGAAGCTCCCCCGGCTCCCAGCCGGACCCGCCAGGCCGAGCCCCTCAGCGCCTCGGGGAGAACGGATTTAAGAGAAACCTGCAGCGCGTCGGGGATTGGAGTGTGAGAGGAATCCCTCTGCGGGCACCGAGGTCAGTGGAGGAGGAGGGGATGCCCTCGCAGCCCCTGGTGAGGCGGCAGGCTGTCCCCCCCCAGCCCGCGGAGGGCAGCGGGGAAGCGGAGGCCCCTCAAGATGGCCGCAGCTCTGTGGGAAAGCCCACACTGGAGCAGCCTGTGACTGAAGATCGGCCCGCGGAAAGGACCCACGGCAGGGAAGTTCATGAGGAACTGCAGCCCGCGGAAAGGGCCCATGCTGGAGAAGTTCATGAAGGACTGTCTCCTGTGGGAGGGACCCCACGGCGGAGCAGGGGCCGAGGGAGGAGGAGGAGGAGTCCTCCTCCCCCTGAGGAGGAAGGAGCGGCAGAGACAAGGTGTGAGGAACCGACCCCATTCCCCGTCCTCTGCGCCGCCGGGGGAGAGAACCGGGAGTGGGGTTGAGGCGGGAAGGTGGCAGGGCTGGGGGGAAGGTGTTCTCAGGTTGGGTTTTCCTTCCCAATATCCTTGTTTTGATTTGATTGGTAGTCAATTAAATTCATTTTGTTTCTTGCCCAAGTTGAGCCTGTCTCTTGCCCATGACCATAAGTGGTGAGTGATCCCTCCCAGCCCTTATCTCGACCCACGAGCTTTTCTTTATATTTTCTCTTCATCCCACCATGGCTGCAGCAGGTGGGGGGCAGTGAGTGAGCGGCTGCGTGGTGCTTTGTTACCCGCTGGGCTGAAACCATGACAGAAATTTTGAGAATTAAGAAGTAAATAAATATCAATACTCATCCATTAGACAAGAAGTCCAAAGTCTAAAAAATGCTACTGAATGGAAAAAAAAGAAATCTAAGGAAAAAAAAGAAATGGTCTTATTGAAAAAATTTGCTTCAGTAGTTTTTAAACTACCTTTGAGTGGCTTTGGCCTTATTTTCAGTAAAATCTAGAGGTTTGTTTTGTATTATACCTTAAATGTAAAGTTTTCAACGCACCTTGAACTGGAAGTACATTTAAGAAAAACTTTTCAAAAATGGGAAATTCACCGAAACTAACCACTGTCCCATAAACAGGCTTGGCTTTGACAGAAAAATGTCAGCATAAAACATACCCATCAGCTAGCTCCATTCTGAACTGTGGGGCCCCCTAATGACAGGGTATTCCTAATTTGGCCTTCTCAAAACATTTCCGTAGTGCCTAACCACCCAGGGACGGCCAGACATGCTTTTTCAGCAGCATGGTCAGTTCATCGGTGTTGCTCACAGTCAGGATTTACAGCCGCTGCTCCACTCTGCCCTCCTGGCAGGGCTGCTCCTCAGGAAAGCTCAGACTCCTTCTCTGCAAAGATGGGAGTATTTGTGCTTGGGATGGGTAGATATAGTTAGATTAATTCCCACTGTCTTCATTTGCCCCCACCACACCACAGACAGAAATATCTAGCCTGTACACAGCCTCTGCCCAACCCCATTAACATTTGGTTACAATAGGCACCAAAGGAGAGAATAACAGCTCCTCATTTACTTTAAAGTGTTTCCTGGTTTGTTTTTAAAATGCACCATCTGTGCTTCCACCATGATGTGTTAATGAAACACAGCTCTTGGTTTTTTTTAAGGCACAAAAGTGATTTTAAATGCACCCGTAGCTGGGAAGCTGAACTCGGCAGCCGCAGCTGCGAGTGTACGTACGCTCGCGGGAAGCTGGAGCAGTGCAAGGTGATGGTGTATCCGACTGCCACTCTTCCGCCAGGGACAGCTCATCTCCACAGCTGCCAGGAGCTTTCTGGAGAAGGTTGTGCAAAACACACCAGCAACATCCAGCCTCTCTTACAATTAAGATGTAACGAGGCCGAGGAGATTTTTGTATCCATAGATTTCAAGTAATGGTTGGATTCAAACAGCTGGAATTGAGAGACACTCTCACAGATGGTTCTTATGTTTGTTTTAACCAGCAGACTTTGGGATAAACATTCCTTGAGGATCCCGAGGCTCTAATAAAGTTGCATTTACCCTCAACTCTATTTTTATTTGCATTTCTACATGAGGTACCTTGGCATCTGCAAGACAAGACAGAAAGGCTTACAAAGTGGATCAAAGTGTAGGATTAGGGCACAAGTTGACTCTTCAGATAAACATACAAAACCTGCAACTAAACTGTGCCTTGGAGAGGAATTTGAAATTTTATTAAATCTCTGTTTGGTGCTCTCTGCCAGTGTGTGCTCTAGACAGAAACCCAAGATGTTTATCCTGCTTAAGCGAGCAGTAGAAGTACTTAAATTCCAGACAAATTCCCTCAGGCCAAAGCCTCGCAAATGCATCTCCACAGGAGATAACCCAGATTATGCTAACAAAGCAGTGGATTAACTTCCTTTTCCTCAAATGGTAATGCTGTTAAGAATAACAGTATTTAAAAATACAAAGCCAAATGACACTGTCTTGGCTAGCAAAAGCCCATCAGTGTTGTGCAAAGATTACTCTTATTAAATAGTAATATCTCCATCTGCTCAGAAATTACTTTCTTCCGGGGGAGCCAAAGAAGGAAGGAAAGGAGGAGGGAGAGTGGGACACAGGCTTTAACATTTGCCTTTAAAGGCATCGTTCTATCTGGCTTAAGTGACATAGGTGTGTCTCTAAAGAGATGAAAATCTGAACCTTATGTCAGCAGTCTGCCCTCTCCCAAGGAACAGTGCCATGAATTCCAACATTTTTTACCCATAAGGTGAAGTGGTACCAGTTATCATGGGACAAAAATGAATAAAAGTGTGTCATGTCCAGATCAAAAACTAAATAAACTCTGAAAAAACTAAATGTGGGATGCTGCCCACAAAGTTTTATTCCACATTAAACATGAAACAAACCTACTATAAATGGGGAAGAAAGAAAAAAGCTTGAATTATGCCTCAAGAGGCTTTGGCCATATGTGGTGCAGTATTCAGAAATTTCTTATTAGGCTGCTATGGCACTGTTCCATTTGTTAAATTATTTTATGTTAGTGAGAATGATTAGGTTTCTTGTGCAGTTATTGGGACCCGAAAGGCACCTTTATTTACCTCATTTATCATATACAGCAGCATTCAGCTGAAGTGTAGAGGTAAACAATTTTAAATAGCAATACTCTTGCTAGAATGCAGTCATCTTGACCACAGGAGCTTTGGAAAAATGCAGATTTAAACTGTTCACATTACTGTTTTATCTGCATTTAAGTCTGAATTACTAACTTATCACTAAGCTCAGCAATAAAGAAACATGGAGGGAAGATATTAAATATTTATGCCTACAGTACCTTACAAGTTTTCATCAAAATATTAATTGCAAAACAACAGCACAACTGTTCCAGCTACCAGGAGTGAGAAAGGCAATACTTAAAGCCAACCTGACAGTGCCACGGCCAATTTAGTTTGGAGTGCTTAAAGAATTGTTAGCTCAAATTAAATTTGGGGAAGAAAATACTTGTCAGTCGTTCTGAAATTAGAATCCACTAGAACTGTTAAATTTTTTGCATGTTACAGGATAAAAATAAACTAGGCACACATCTCTCCACCTTGATTCCCCAGTGTTATGCTGAATTACCATCGCAGGTTGCCTCAAAATTCAACGCCAGTGATATCCACTTGGTGCAGGCTGCACTCACAGGGCTGGGTGTGCATCAACCGTCTAGGTGCACAAAATCCAGGTGGAAGCATCCAGCACGGTCTCCGGCTGTGTCCCAGGCAGGACGAGGGGCATCCAGCACAGACCTCTGCTCGCTCTCTTGGTAGATGCTGCTGGAGGCGGCGGTGCGGTCCGTAGGGCCGACATGCCTGCGGGGCCGGGCAGCAGCGCAGCCGGCAGCCCGTGCTGGTTGATGGTCAGCCCTGTGGATGAATTAACAATCAGTAAAAAGGACAAGAACCCAACCTCTCCTTGCATTTTGTCCTCTAACCATCGCAGTTACCCCTTACGCTACGCTGGGGCAAATCCCCACTTTAGCAAGGTCAGCTAAAGGACACGCAACAAGCCATCAGCAAAACATCACTCAGACCCTTTTAAATGTCAGCAGTACTCAGCATTGAAAATAGATTTCCTGGTTACTAACAAGTAAACATTACAGGAAATGCTAAAAAAGTTAAATAACCTTTAGCATTATATTAGTTTGGAAGTAAATATATTAAACCATGTTTGGGGCATATATTAGAGAGTTTATTCTGTGACGAGGAATGTTTATTAACTCCGGGGTACCAGATCATTCTCTGGAAATTATGTACAGATTTAGGCATCTGAAGCAATGGTAATGCTCCAGAGACAAACAAAAAAGTCACACACAAAGCACATGATTTTTGTTAGCTACTGCTTTATAATGACTCGTGTGCCCAAGAAAGAGAGGCAGCAGAGACCAGGGCAGTGGGGAGAAAGCACAAGGAAACCTGAATGCATCCTGGATGAACACCAACAGCTCCTTAGAGGCTTTTTCGGATTTGCTAAAAAGGACTTAAAAAATGCAAAGGCGAGAGAGAAAATGTCTCTCTCCCACTGTTCAACTCCTGCCATGCTTAATAAAACGGAACTTTATGCATTCTTTTTAAATAAAGAAGTACATCAAAAATAAATGAGTCCTTTCATCAAATCCTACTAATGGAAACAACCCACACGACTCCGTATTTGACCAACTGCTCACTTCGGAAGGGGTAGCAGTTGACTGCCAGGCAGTATACTCTGTGTTATTCTCTACTTTTGGACCCTGAATTTTACAAATCTTTGTCAGCCATAAAATCTTCAAACTTCACCCCAGTTTCGCACACGGCACAGCAGACACCCAAAGGCCATGGGTGCAATTTTGGAGTCATCGCCCATCAGGCAGCTTGTCTCTCCTGCAGTAAGATCTTGAAAGGGTAAGAGAGCAGGGATGTACTTGTAATAAGGACATTTTCATAAACCCCATCCTCCACTGACAAAACAAGATGCAGTGGAAATCCAGAGAAAGGACTACCTAAAACCAGTCCTCCATTATCTGTGATTGCTCCCATTAAAGAACATGTGCAGAAGAGAGGAAGCCATTTTCTTTCTAGATGCACTCTTTCAGTACATTGGAATCATATTTCCTTATGATTACTTTATAATCATACGAATATTCTGAACAATTAGTCCCATTTAATCATTCTGTACGTCTTCCTGTTCATCCTCCACTAACAATTCTGACCCCCATTGTCCAGTTTCATTCAAATAACACAAAGGGTTTGAACCCAGGTGGCTGTGAAGAGACAGACCCTGACAGCTTCATCAAGGGAAAGGGGGTACCAGGGACTTTGTCTCTCAGGCACCAGAAAATTCCTACAAGGGAGACGTTAGCGATATCCAAACTGCAGGATAAAGTCTTCAAAACTACACATACACAGGGGAAATTCAAGCATAAAATGCAAATGCACAGAAAACATGGCTTTGTGAATACTGCTCTTTATGGAAAATACTGGTTATAGCAGTGAAAGCTCCATTTTAGACCCAGTTAAGAAATCCCCAAGTGCTTTGCTGATTTGGTCTATCTTGGTTTGGGGCAGATCTGGACAAGCCCGACTTTGCTCAGCGTAAAGACATTAGATCGGTGTACTGCACACACAGGGGTACGGGCAAGTACCTTCCAGTGTCAGCCAGGTCTAAGGCTTTGTGGCAGACTTGAAAGCAAGGAGCAGAAGCAAACAGCAAATTAATTCACTGTGACTCTCTGCAGCTTCACACTCACACGCAGACCTACCGACACATTAGCCCACGTCTCCGCAGGCTGGCCTGGGAGCGATGATTATAGCAAAGCGGGTCCCACTTCGTACCAGCCACAGCAGGGACTGCGGCTCTTCATCATGCCATTTTCTTAAAGGTAGCCTGTTCAATCAGAGAATGTCTTTTACAGTAAGTCGCAATTATTTTTTACAAGAAATAAAGGCTTAGTGCAATCTGAAAGAAATAAAGCTGGTCTTTGCTGAAAGAGCTTATTATAAAGGCGACCTGTGGGGGTGAGGAGGGCAGAAAGGGAGAGATGCCAGCCAAAATGGGCTGAAGAGAAAAATCAAAGAATAGTTGGGATAAATGAAGTGCAACCTCTACTTCACAGAGATTAAATTATTAATTATTCCTCAAGAAAGCCCTATGTTTACCTCACGTATGTTCAATGCCTTAACAACAGCCACCATCAGTGCTGTATTATAGCAGCACAGCACACGCTTATCTGGAGCTCAGGCTTATTGCATTACAGTGGATTTTAAATACTGTTGCTCCTCAAAGGCAATGATATGGGGTCAAGAACACAATACCTGTTGCAGAGAAATCTAATTCCAAAGCTGGGAAAGTCTCTTCCCACCCCAAAATGGCTTTAGGTATTGAAATGAATCCCATATTACAGCTCAGCTTTGGTCAAAGTAGAAATTCTGACAGATTTATTACTACCTTATCAGGTGACTTCATGGTTTCAAAAAATACATATATTCTTCTAAAATCCATTTATCCAGACAGAATTCAATAGTTACATGAAGTATGCTTATTTAATTGAAATTTGCTCCTAGCATGTGACTCTAGGGCTCTCTCCATCTGCAGCACCCCACTGACGCGTGCATCCTTTTATTCCTGTGCCTATCTGCCACATTCACAGGCCCACTTAAAACCGTGTTCAGGCACTTTCCTTTATGCCTTTACATTCTCAGAAAATTGCTTTTTAACTTGGGTCAGCTTCAATTTTAACTTTATTTTTTAGGAGATGTTTTTAATCTGCAGCAGCCCAGCATTTATATACCTCATTTTGCAGGGCTGCTCTTGAAGAAATGAAGGAAGTGGCCACGGCCTCATCACCCCAAAGCAGCCGGCTATGTTCATCGAACGTGCTGTGAGGCTCTGGGGGAGACAAGGCAAATAGGCTGTAATTTCAGCTCCGGCCCTCCTCAGCTGCCAGCACGAGGCAAAAATACTGCTTGGTAACGCTGGATTTTAGGACGTGCTCTCCGGCACGCACATGTCCATAGGCCTGTTGGACCAGTTACAATCTCAAAGCATTTTACTTCTACAAACTTGCTGATTAATGAAGAAAGCTAAAAGCCCTTCCAAGAGCTAAGGACAGCCCTGGAGAATGGTAAGCAGAAATCATCACTCAGCTAAAAGCTTTCAGTTGCACTCGTACGTATCTGAAATACCTTGTTCAATTCAGGTCACCTCGAAACAAGCTGACAAGATGCCCCCGGAGTGTCGGCTGAGCGGGGAGTCCACGTGGCAGCCTTACACCATCCCCCTCCAGCTGCAGACGAGGTGACATCGGGGCTCTGGGAGCGCTCACGGACAGCACAGGGGGAAGAGAAGGGTCTGGCAGAAAGGAAACCAGAAAGGAAAACTTAAGAGATCTGGACGGAAGTTTCAAGCCACTGTAACTACTGCACATCTCAGCCCATTATCTTACTTGAAAGATTTGCCCTAAGATGCATTGGTATTTATAATACACTTCTGCAAGAGGTATAGCAGGACCATTACAGAAAGAATAATGCTTGATTTGGAGTAGCTACCTGCTGTCCCCACTCCTCTTAGCACAATACACCAGCAGAGACTACATCCACATTTTAGCAGAATCCATTTAACATGGCTTGCTCTGTGCTAGAGACAGAGAAGAAAGGAGTCTAGAAGTGGAAACAGGAGAGCAGCTGCGGTTCCCAATCACCTACCCTAACTATAATATACTTCCAATAAACATTTCATATCAGGATCCAACAGCTAGTGCTCCTCTTTGTTTCAGATTCATAACAAGCCGGTATTTATTGCAAAGAAATAACGCAGAATAAGCAGGGATACTAAGAAACCAGTGTAGCATACAAATGAAGGAAGACTTCAAACATAAAACAAAGCTTTGACTAAAAGCACATTACAAAAGAAAATCCTGACAGTTGTACAAATGATTGAACACAGCCGATTCAAGGATGTAGGCTACAGACTGAACTTCTAAAAGTTAACTGAGAAGCTTTTTAAATACATGTTGTACTGTTTTCGGTTCCCATAATATATTACTAATGTAGAGGAGCTGATGCTTCATATTTCTTTTTGTCCACTTCCAATCACAGTGCCAAGTACACTTATCTGAAGGACATTATTTTAATGAAGTCATTTATGCCCTTAAAAATTAATATGTCAGAGCAGTTAAAGTCTAGTGACTGTAACCACACCAAATAACGTATAATGGAGAAATGTAATGAGGAAAAAAATACAGCCTGAAGTCAAGGTTAAGTAGTTAACCTTAGGAAAAAAGTGAGAGGGAAAAGAAAAGCCAACACCAATTATATGTCCCCTTGATGTGCCATAAAGGCTATCATTACATTGTCATCACCCCACTGTATACAGTTGTGAATTGAGATTTTTACGTATCACTGTACTGTGTACCGGGGGCAACAGGAGTTTTATCTTCATTTGAGGAGACAAAAATGATGCTCTTGTGGTCTAGTAACGCTTGACCTAAGAGAAGCCCTTTCAGCAGCACAGCACTGGAGCTTCTCAGAGAGCCGTGACTAAAACTGTCCTTTTTGTAGTAAAGTTTCATGCAAGCTCAATACACTGCAAAAATATGACGAAACATTCACTTTTCCTGTTCTTAAAGCTAAGTCATACAGAAACTGGGCTTTAATTCCATCAGCGCATGAAAATATTTCATTCATCATTTGCATAAAGCCATAACAGACTGTTGTTGCAGCAACTCCTTAAATGAGAACAGCTCCAAGACAGGGCTTCCCGTCTTTAAATAATTCAGCTTTTCCCACATTCAGGTAAAGCTGAACCAGGTATATCCCTCCAGCTCTAAAATGCCAACAACATGAGCAGCAAGAATACAAAGTGCACATGTTGATATGCTACTACTTCATCTCCTTTCTTGCCATGAAGTTTTCTTCATCGAATGCCATCACTTGAATAATTATTAACAGAAGTAGAGTTAGTCGCCTGTGACATGAAAGGAAGTGTTCACATCCAGAGCTGAGGTTCCTCCCTGCAAGCTCCAGCAGATGCACCGCTTACTAATTCACTGCCCTCCTTGGGCAGCGGAAGAGGATTTCTAACTAAACATGTAGGAAGTCTAAATACATGAAGAGTTGGAAATCTGGATCTCTGTCCAGATCTCCTGATATTCAACATCCCCTATCCCACTCTCAACAAACTGACAATATTTTTCTCTCCTGAAGAGAAAGACCATGTGCACTGGGACCCAAGCATCACTCAGTAACCTAACAGCACAGCTGTTCGCTTAAGCTACTGCTCACATTTGCAGCTAACAACGAAGAAATCAACCCCTATGTTTCCAGACAAGAAAAGTATAGTCACATTTGCAGAACTCATCACAGATATTTACATGTTCTTCTTGGCCCATAGAATTTACTGGTTTGATCAACTTCCTTCCCCTTTCAAAGCAGCTTAGCAGTCTCAGAGGTGCATCTCCAAACTGGGTTAATGTACCTCCAGAACAGTCATAAGGTAAAGAAATGTAATTTAATTTGTGATTGCATAAACGAGTCGCAGAAGCCTCCCAAGAAGCCTGCGTTTTCATTTCTTTCATAGTAGACATTTAATTATACGATAATTACTTACAGCTTGCAGCTCAGCTTCTACTTTTATGAAATATAAATTGCACTTCACTCAAAAGTGCAGGATGAGCATTTAAAAGGCTTCATTAAGTAGGTTTTAAGATTTTCCTGATGACTTTCTTTAAGCCGTGGAATGGAAAGCAGATGTACCTGTAAACTGAAGCTTGCTTCACAGAAGAACAAAGTAGAATTGCTAATGTAATACCAGGATGGGTGAGCCTTTACAAGAAAAAAATACTAACTTTTAACAAATACATTTTTTTAAATAACAAACAAAATATTTCTGTCAAGCTGCATGATAAAAGGGAGCAGGAGGGAAGAAGCAGTATTGCCAGCTCTCAGATATGAACAACAAGGCTCTTTATTCCAAATTTCCAGTGCTCAGAAACCTGAGGTCGTGTCAGACCCACACTGTCATTAAAGCAGACTGACCAAAAAATTCACCTCATTTGTAGCTTCCTAAAAGCCTAAATATATTTTAAGTCTGTGAGTGGTTTGACCTCTCTCTTGATTTTGGACCATTAGGAGATGACCAACTGGTACTTCTGCTCTGTCCTATCTTCACAGTACGGCAAGCTCAGACCTAGAAAAAAGGCATGAGGACACAAACTCACCGAAGGCAGAGGTCCTGGCTGCTCCAAAACACCAGGTATGACCTGGTGGCCATACCAATACCACACAGCGATGGCAGAAAGCTGCTGTTTGCTGCAAATCCTGGAGGAAACCATTACTCAGGCAGGCCAGTAGTCTCCTACTGCAGGGTTGCGGTTCCTTCCATCCCGGGCAGGAGTGGGGAGCTGAGAAAGGTGCCGAGATGTGAACTCTACCTTTTGAACTTCCAACAGGCAAGTTTTTCCTATTTTAGTTTAGCAGTTAGGTAAGCCCATACTATTAACTACATCTGGATTCATTAGACATGAATATATAAAATGAGTATTCATTAGACATGAATATATATAAAATAAATCTAACAAACATGACCTGCCTGTAAATTCCAAGAAGTATTTGTTGCTGGAGAAAAGAGGATGCAGAGAACTGCACAAGTCCTCTCTGCAATTGCATCAGGGTGCCATAGGAAATGCAATCAAGTACAGTTGTTAGAATTTGTCTGTCATTTCCAAAAATAGTGTAAATAAAAAAAAAAAAAAAAAAAAGAAAAAAGGGGGGGAATAAAAAAAAATACCAGAAATCTAACCCACCTTTTGAAGGAAAGGCAGTAAAACATTTGTTAGGAACAGAAGTTGTTCCAGAGTGAACATAGAAGAATTTGTAAAATTCACTAGCTAAGTCGTGCCCACCAACAGCTGAATTCTAGTCTTCTGCGGTACCACGACCAAGAGATGACCTGCATTCACAGCAGCACACTGCAACTCAGGACCTGGCCCATACTTCTCCTGGCTCGGGACAAAGACAACAGAGTGAGAAAACCTTCTAGCAGTTTACAGTCGTTTCCACCAGCTAGAACAAAAAATCCCAAATGGTTGCGGACATAGACAGAGCTTCTTAACTGAAATGAATCACATTCTGGCATTAAATGTCACTAGTGGCTGTTAATAGCATTAGGCACAGGGACAGAAATTTGCACAGGAATTATTATATGGTGCATCCCCCTCCCTACAATAATGATGATCTCCCAGTGCAGGAGCTTTTAATTGATCTGTTTGGAAGCAGATCTAGATAGTGCGATTGTTCGAGATGCCAGAGTGAAAACAGACTGTTGGCTTCAGCTGACTTGGGAGATCTATAAATATGTGCACTATTTCATAGCAGCTAAGTGTGTTAAGTAGTTCTGATATGTTAAACTTAATATTTAATACACTGTCAAAGCAGTTCTGCGCTTTTGTGTATTCTATATTTAAGACTGAACAATTGCTTAAAACATGTTGTCCAGCATCTTACTCTCCCCAGCAAGCCTAAAAGCAGAGCTCAAGTGAGAGTCTACCGCAGAGAAGTACGGCCCAGCTATTGCCTGCCACCCTCCAAGTCAGTGCCACGGCGGAGAAAAATTCTCTCCGAAACAGAGGAACACAAAACTGGGGACTTGCCTAGACCTGGGCACACTTACGGAAGCTAATCAGGTCTAAAACCGCAAATTCAAAGGCTTGATTAAACTGCATTAAGTCCTTGTGGGGAGACTGTCCCTCAGAATTAAAGTACCCTCAATTCAATTGAGGTTTAATTATTTCCAAGGGAAAACTAAGCTTACCGAAATTTTAGTCACTTAAATTCTGAAGAAAAAAGTCTACCCAGAATTTGATCATTTGGTTTAAAAGCTACTTTGGAATAATTTTCTTAAGGGCTCCCATCTACAGCACCATTTGCAGACTGCAGCGTCTTTACAGAGACTGCAGCACTGAGCACTCGCATTACCTCAGAGTCACCTCTGTGCAGTAAGTGAATTCAAGTTTATTATGTTTGTCCTTCCTCTGGAGATGATAAACCCTAAAAAGACACTTTTAAGGGTGACTGTGGGCAAGCAGCCCCACAGATGCTGACCTCTACATACAGGCTGGGAACAGCCCTCCTAATCACTGCTGTCTGCAGTCCGCCGTGATCCAGTGGAAAATAGGAGAGCCAACACCCCACAGCAAGGTGTGCCTTGTCTGGAACAAGCAGAGAAGTTCATCTTTATTTTATATAGTTTACAAAAGGGCATAAAATGCCACGCCATTTCATTCTGAACTGCTTCTTCCATTATCTACTGCAGCACGTAGCACTTAGCTGCTAAATAACAGCAAAGGAAGGAAATTAAGAAGTATAGAGGAGAGAAAGGAGCTGTATTTCCAGCTGAGACATGAAGTGAATCAAGAGACAGCGAAAAGCTGCTTTATGTAGGATTGAACATATCTTCTGTACCCTTAATCACACCAACGCAGTCTGCTGGGGTCAGGATCTCACATACCCTCCTATTGATCAGCAACGTCTCAACATGTGGAAATCAGCTTAATGCTGAAACAAAAGCTACCTGCTGGGCTGCAGCATAGAAAAATTCAAAAATACTTTGTGAGCATATAAGCTGTGCTGAAGAGCAGTGGCCCTGTGGGCTGCCTGGCAGCCTGGAAGGGCCTTTCCCACAGGGAAAAGGCCACCAAGAGCTCTTGTGGGACGTTGAAATGGGACAAAGACTGGGAAGGGTGCTGGCGTGGAGCCCCGCGTCCCTGGAAACTCCCTGGGCACGGCAGCAAGGCCAAGCACCGGTGCCTGAGGAGGGACCCCACAGCCACCCCAGGGCCAGAGCTAAAGCCTAAGAAAACAAATGCGTCACGGGCAAGCACCTCTCCAAAACCACATCTTACTCCTCTGGTGAAGCAAGTGCCCATACGAGTACTTTCTCCTCTAGAACATACTGTCCTCCACCCAGTATCGCATCCCCCCTCGCTTGTGTCTTCCACAGCTGCTTTTCTGGAACTTGACCCACCTCTTCCCCCTCTGGACATGAGACAAGGGACAGGGGGACATCACTGCCTTCTCTGTCCTGGCCTCTCAGCACTTCTCCTGTTTCCATCACAGCCCATGAATATATGATAAAACTGATCCTTCGCCAGAAGGATCATTCAGTGAAACACTTTGAAGACAGTGGGGAGGTAAGGAGAAGGTCTGATCACGCAGCCCCATGAAAATAAAAGGTTTCTCTTGATCTCAGCTGCTGCAGTTCCATTAGATCTGGCTGAAATCTTGCATCTGCGACAACTGCACAATTAAGACTGTAAGAGATAAAGTTGTAATTTAAATCTATAATTAAAACAAAACTTCTAAAGAGCAATCTTTTATTCTCCCCAATCTGTACTTCCAACTTTTTATCAGTTCGAGGCATTTTTAAAGCCCATGGCAAGACATAACGCCACACCATTCCCAGGAAGTTAAGCGGCAGGGCCTCAGACGACATCTGCCATCAGCCAGGTGCACTTTGTGCTTCACTGAAGAATGTCCCATTTTTCATAGTTGGATACTGCTGGGGAACCTCATTAGAAACCAAATTACTACCTGCATCAGGTTTACACTAATGTATTGACATCTACAGCACTTGTTAAATGAACCGTAAATCCAATACACTAAAGTCATTTTCAACTGAATCAAATCAGGTTTCAGTCAAAAGAATTACAATTGTTATATACTTAATGCTTGGCACTTTCCTGGTGTCTCCAGCTAGATCATTTCAGACACAGAGAGAAAATTGTAAACCTATGAAACAGTGCAAGCTAAATTGGACACACTCCAAGCATACTAAACATGGTGCTAGGAGTTTAAGGATGATAATTGGCTCTAATTGACTAGTTGGTAAAGCTATCCAGGCAGCCACGGGCACGCTCCTTACTAATCTGTTTTCAACATGCTATTTTCTTCTCCTTAGTTAATTTATACTTTCTTATTATAAACCACATTGTTTGCCCTTCCTAGAATCTTTGCTTTTTCAATCTTTAACTCTTTGTTCCCTTCAGAAGCGATGGCTTTATGGGAGTACGGGCCCAGCTGCAAAACCTAAGGAAAAGGCAGAGCAGCAGCACCGTGCACAGCCTTCCTCAGAGCGCTTCAGTCTCGACAGAAATCAAAATGCCTTCCAGACCTGGGGATGCAAATTCACACTCATGTGTTGTCTCTTCCCCTCACAGCCAGACTGGTCTTCTTCTAATACTGATTTAGAAAACCTTGACTCATGTGTGAGGACAGCACTAACCCCTTATTTCCTTTTCACTCCCAGGACAGAAGATTTCTCAGGAAATCCAGCACTACCATCCAGTGCCTGGTTGTGGCCACAAGCACAGTACAAGACGGGATGCCAGCAGAGACGACAAAGCCAGTTTCCCTCTGCCCCGCTTCTCCAGCCTACCCCACAGCTTGTTTAAACAAAGACTCAATTCAAATTCCGTACGGCTATGAATGTGAACTAGCAGATTTGTCCAGCTAGATTTTCCTCTAGCCTTACACAGACACTTTCCCTAAGTGGTCTTAGTTCTGCTTAATTCATTTCCCAGAAATGGAAAAACAGCAAAATGGAAATTATAAAGGAAAGATGTATAAGCCAGCTCCTCTATCAGCATAAATCCACCCTGGTACCAGTGAATTACACTGGCACTTGGTGTCTGAGGAACCAGCTCCTGATCAAGAGTTTACAGAGATTAAATTAATTTACTAGGCCAGACTCTAAACAACCTTCTCTGGTCCCTTGCTATCTACATCCCAGACAGATTATCTGTGCATGTATTCCTCCTCCCCTATGCTTGGAGGAGTGTTGTCTCCATGGCATTCTCCAGCAATAAAGAGGTGCCCCTTGGAAGAAGTAGCCACACAGAAGAATAAAAGGCCACATTAAATTTATGCAGCCTGGAAGCAGTTCTGCTGATCAGCCAGAAATCAACTGGTGACCTTCCACTATGTGAAGAAATAACCTCACTAGAAAGGGCGGAAACTACTTGCTTCCGTTCATGCACGGAGCTGGATTCTCTGGAGAGCTCAGGCTGTCCAGTTGGATAGTGCTCTCATGCCTCTGGCCACTTTCCATCCCCATTTACCATTTTCCACAGTGCCTGTGTCGGTTTTGGCAGCCCACTGTGCTGTTCCCGGAGGACTCTAGCAGAAAGTCGTCCTGCCAGTGTATTCAAGGGCACTTTTTCAATACACTGTTACTCATCTGACACTTTTATAGGCTGATGGTGAAAATGTGGATCACCCACACCGTGCATCCCATTTCCCTGTTGTTGCTCGAATGCTGGATCTGCCCCTAGAGTGGGGCTCCTGAACCTCCCAAGTCCCCCGAACCGACCAAAACCAGAGCACAGGGGCTGGCCTTGAGCCAGGGAAAGCTGATACAGCTCAGCAGAAGGCAGTGGGCCATTTGCTTACTATGTTTGCTATCAAGTGCAGGGTCAGCAACTCATTGTGGAAAAATATGGAAAATGCTCGTAAATTCAGGTAAAACCACAGCCCCAAGCAGAGTGAAGATGGTTATTAGAGTGCAAGATCACACTCACCTTGGAACAGATTCGTTTTCAACTGCTGCTTCCCTCCAATTCTCAAATTCCTTTTTGTCCCACTCAGTTTTCCAGCATTTTATTAGTTCCTTCCTCCCCTGCAAACACGCATCATACAAATTTTACATAGGTGTAACTCCTTTATGTTGCTTCCCCGGACTGCTCACGGTTTGCAGCAGTGTCCATCAGGAGGCGGAGGAGAATGACATGCCACCGGGCAAGCGGCATCGATTCACCGCAGCCGTCTCATCGGGGAGGTGGTAGGTTCGAAGGCTGCGCCTTCCCCACCGCATCGCAGCTCCTGATAAACAAAGGGCATCAGTCCACAGTCAAGCCTCCTACACTTCATCTGTGGCGATTTTACCCCCACCCCAAAAATAAGAGAGCAGGCACTGATTTGCCAGCTGTAAGGTTGCTTGGCACCCTATAGAACCAGCAACAGTGGGGTACCAGACCAGGTATTTAACAAAACATTAGGGGATAACCAGCACTGTGGCTAACACAGAAGTTATGAACTGGAGATCTCTGTTACTAAATACATAAGCTGCTATAGCACGAGAAAGAATAAAGTCTGGGATTTCACTGGGGCTGCCATCTGTGAACGTGGACCAGCCCCACACGTTCTCCAGGGAATTGGGGGACTACATAACTACATAGGGCTCCACTTTACAGATGACAAACGAGCTGCAGGGCAAGTGGGGAACAGAGTTCAAAGAAAGCCTGGTCCATCGGGTAAGGGGAAAGGGTTTCAAACCATGTACCAGTCTGATCCAGTTACAAAAGCTCCGAACAGGGGGTGGCTATATGAGACTTTAAAAACTAGCAGTAGATCCAAAAACCAAAGCCCATTTTAAAATGAGTTGTAAGGGAAACACATGAAATCCCTAACATAGTGACAGGTCTGAAAGGTTGTTTCAGTGCAGAGCTCTCCAAATATAACGTAACATACAAGCTGGTTAATGCTGTCCTGGAAGAGTCAGGATAGGCTTGTAGCACAGTGTCTGTGCCCGACAGCGGTGCAAACCAGCCAGAGCCAACCCATCAAGTCACATAATCAGTGCAGAAGGATCAAAACACCTTCCTCAAACTTCTTTCATGGAGGCTTCTGCCTGTTAAATTAGCTGTTATGCTTCAATTTATTATTTTTTATGACAGTCTTTTGTCTTCATCCAAACTAATTATGCCTAAATCAATGGTAATGGTAGATTTGGCATTGATTATCCCTGTAGATGCTCTCAACTTAAATTGTCCTTTTGCATACAGATAATTCCCTTGGCTATCTTCTGCCAGAGCATCGACACCTCAGTATTTTACTAATGATTTTTATGCACATGTCATCACTGGCATTTGATATAAACTACAGGAATATAAACGGCTTCTCTATCCTATATTGCCCAGAGACATCAGAAGATGGGCTCCCTTAGCTGTGAGCCGCTGTCTAATATTCCACTCAGAAAAGTGCATTGAAACTGGGTGGTGTTCACAAGATCAGGTTCCTCAGCCACAGACCCTGTACCAGACAAGGTGTCCAAGCAGATCATTTGTGGAGTCTTACCAGTATAAGACCAAATCTACTGATGTAACAAACTGATGTGTCTACATTTACCTTACTGGAGCGCCAGCAGTTCAAAAAAGCTGGAAAATGTCAGGCTTTTTGGCATAATAAAAAGACTTCTGCAGTTTTGCAGCTATCTCTTCTTGTTCCACCTCTCCAGGTCTTCCCTGGCCTGAAAGGGGATACTGGATTCTGAAGGAGAAGCAAAGCCCACAGTGATTGGGATGACAGTTGGATCCACCTGCTGGCACAACTACCAGAAACTTCAAACATGTAAGGGGGGGGGGGGGG